>JBAJNP010007209.1:0-23231 GCA_036877545.1 Yasuhikotakia modesta | reverse complement strand
AGCAAGAATCATGGGTGCAAATAGTTTAGACATATAATATTAGCTACTGGAGATGCCCAAGTAAATTTTGGAAGGCCTGCTGTTGGCCAAAGTTGCTCCTTTAGTTTCTTTAACACAGCAAACTCTCTCTGAACTTACGTATAGTTTGCCAATAAACAAACCTTAGAAATGAGATGCAAATGAGTGTTAAAATTTGTAAATGAGTCAGCACACCTCGGTTTCTGTGATTTGCTGGCATCCCTATCGCCATTCCTTCAGACGCTGTCTGAAACTGTAGTGAGTGAATTTGGTTTTAGATTGTAGTTGTCACTCCTGTTAATAATCAAAGTCTGTGTGTACAGAACAAGACCAAGAGCGTGTGCATGGCCTTCTTCTGTCTGTTCCTACACTCTAACCATCTCCAGAGATATAAACATTGCCCACATACACGCTTGTATGCATAAAGGCCTACAATATGATTGTCTTAGGTCCTTTTAATGTGATCTGTATTATATTATGATATAATATAGAATAATACAACATTACATTAAGAACATTACATGATAATTATATTATGTATTATAATATGATTTAAATGCATTCCTGTATTTACAGTAATTTTACAGCTTTACAGTAAGTCTCTCAAGCGTAGAAGAAGACTGCGTGTGGGCTGGATGTTCACCTCATGGAATGTTCAATCACAACAATCTTTCATCTGTTTGATATCAGATCAGCACAACAGGATCAGACGATAAAGGCTCTACAATCACTGCTGTATCTTTGAAAACACACTTGGCATTCTACAGAGCACATGCTGCATACATTTATGCCCCAGATACAGGCGAGTAGCAAGTTACTATCAGAATACATCTATGCAGATGTCAGCCTATTCCATCAATTATTTTCTTGTTATTAAAGCTTTAAACTGATTGTGAGTGGTTTAATTATAACAGCCACTACAGTATACAGAATTGCTAGGTGTGGGTGCCTTTGTTTAGTAAGTGGAATGAGTAGCCTGTCATACTCCTAACAGTTGATATTGTAATTGTCATCCACCTCATGTTAATATGAATTGGACATGACATTTCATGTTACCTAAAGTATTGTCGAGACAATTGCCCTTCACTTTGTCCCATCAGTATGGCTTCAAAGTGAGGCTCATATTACACAGATAATCAGGGCGAGATGTGCCATGTAATCTTAGAGAAGGGGACGGGTTTAAGCCATTTGGCTGCAGCTATTTTAATCTGAAGACAGGAGCATTAAGTCAGATGCACAATTTAGCTGTAGAAGGCCTCCCTTAGGGCTAGCCTTTACACTTGTAAAGCTCATGAGAAGAAAGAAAGAATATGTGCTTGTAGATTAGGGTGAGCGCTTTTGTGAATTTTCCATTTCAGCTTGTTATTAACAAGTTTGCCTTTTCTGTGAAACTGAATAGAAAGTGTGTGTTTCTATTCAGAAACACACACTTAGAAAATAGAATAGAAAGTGTGTGTTTCTTTCCATTAACACCCCCCCCACACACACACACACACACCCCTCCCTTCCCTACACTCACCCTACATACTTCATGGGTGAATATCTCCATGACGACCCCATCCGCTGTCTTTTCTTCACACTCCATCTCTGGTCTCCCTCTTTTTCTCTTTTGCCCTCTCTCTCTATCTTTACTGTGCGTCATAGACATAAAAAGTGTCTAATCTCTAATCTCTCTTGTGGAACTCAGTCTTACAGACACACATGCTGAACATCCTTGTCTCTCTTCTGGTAAGACGACAGACACACCAGTCCATCACTCTCACAGAGCGAGCATGGCTTTACAGCGGGAAACAGCGGATGAAGAAGCCAAGTGAGGGAGGGTGGAGGTAAACGCTTATTGTTCTTGAGCAACCCGAACTGGAGGTGTGGCATCTGCCGGGCGTTGTCGTGGAGACAGAGTGCTGGCTGTGCCCTCTTCCTCTTAGCTGATCACTCAGACACTGATTACAGGAAGGCTGATCCTTATGGCATCTAGAGCATCAGCCACAGGTAATCAGCACACATTGTACATAAACCTTCCACTGCCCTGAGGTATGTGTTTGTGACAGTTAGTGTTACTGTATAACCAAGTGTACTACTCTAGGGAAACTGAGTGCATGGTTAAAGAATGGGAACGTATATAAAAACGTGTCTGTACAAAAGTGTGTCTGCGTTAACACACTCAGTGTGTGGCAGGTAGGAATAGATCAGAGGTGTGTGTGTGTGTGTGTGCGCGTTGTGAGTCATAAAGGAGAAAGTGGTGATGTATTCTGCCAGGGGTTTGAGCAAACGTTGCTGCAAATTTCCACAAACCGCTCCTGCTGCGCTTTAGTGGCGAGGTGGGAAAAAAAGAAACAGGAGTGCGAACGCAGAATCGCGGTTTTAAGAAATGCGCTATTTCGTCGTGGAGCAGTGCGTGCGGTACACGTAACTGTGTCAGTAGTTCACTTTGTCTGTGATGGTCAGGTGTGGATGTCAATGCGCTCTTGCATTAGCGGTAGCGAGGCTTTCAGCGTACCGCGCACACGGCATTTGTCTCTCATGTGGCATTCAACATTTCCTCTCTCGCGCTGATAGACTACAGGAGCATCGGACAGTGATGGATGCTGTTCCCGGGTAAAGAGCATAAAGTCTGGATTTCAGTGGTTGAAAGGCACAGGTTTAAGCTGTCGGGCAACAATCAATACGACAGAAGCCTGCTTTCAGGAAAAACAGACTGCTTGACTAAATAGGTAAGAAACTTACAGAATGTATTAGCATGTGAGCGTGCGATTCGCACATTTTGCATTTGCATGCCGTGGGATGTAAAAAACACATTTTGTTGGGTTGAATCCTATAAAGTCAGCAGATGTACGAGATATGAAATTTCATTTTCAGATCCATTAGGTACTGAAGGAAAGGGGGAAAACAGAAACAATGAGGAGATTGAGTAAATGGACCTGGCAAGTGACTAGAGGATATTTAGGTTTGTTGTAAGGGAAGCTTCTGTTCTTTTTTATAAGATACTGGGAAGCTTCCCCTTAACTTAATGAATCAGTCAGTATTTGAATCAGACGAACTGTGTTATCGCAGATCTTTTTGGATGCGTGCTAACATTCTCAATCCTTGAGAATGAGTAAAAATGATGAAGGTATTTTGAGAAAAAGTTTGGCAAAGGCCATTGACCAACAAAACCTGGAACCATTTTTTAATTTTAACCCTTCATTTATTTTTAATCAGGAAAGAAAATATGAATGTTATATATTTAAAGAATTTTTCATTTTGACTGTCTAAGCATTGTTACAATGGTGCTGAAATTTAATAGGTATGTTTTACTCTGTCACATATGTATCACGTATGTGTTTTGGCATTTCAGGCCACAGTACAATAGTTGTGTTTTACCGGAAAGAGGAGCAGAGTGATTGCAGAACTGATTCAGTGAGGACTGGAAGATACAGGCTCACTCCCATACTGTGTTCCACTTTGTGTGTTGCTTGCAACATGTAACAAGACATTGCAACATTGTTTAACTTCATTCTTAAAAGTAATATGCTCACAATTGTGCAGTTGCACTGAAAATCTGCACAATGGAGGTTTAAGTGCCACAGGTACTATTTATATATTGTCTATGAGTATACTGGATTATTAAATTATTGTCAAGCTGTTCCATTATGTGTAGTGTAAACTCACGTCCTAACACTTAACAATGTGTAATTATTTGTGTTTAAACCAATTAAATTATAACATTCCCAACATCATGTTTAGCAATACCCCTCAAACACATTGTAATTTATTAATACTACAAACAAAAGTCCACTAATTTGTTCTTAATAGGGCCCAGGGGAATACACTCTTTCATGTAATATTACTAAAATCACCATGTAATTATAATGTTAAATGATGCAGCTGGATTTGTGCTTCATTCTCTTTGCAAGCTACACCAGCAGGTCTGATGTGCTCTGCTGCTTTTTGCTTTGCTGATGTCTTGTACCAATTGGACCATAAAATAAAGTGTTTTCACGTTTTTTTAGCAAAGCAAAATGGTTTCCCTAAATTAGCTTTGCTATATTTATTCCCCCAGACTGCTTACAAGGAATGCTCAGCATTGCTATAGAAATTGGAGGCAACATTTTATAAGACTTTATAGTGATTTAAGTAATTTCATTTCAAGGTAAATGTAAACACATAAGACATAACATTCAGATACTGTTGAAAATGTTCTAAGAGACATGCAGAAATACATTTAGATTCACATAAATACATGTATCTTACATGCCTAAATGATTTATTCGAATGTGCGTACATTGTATCAATGTTACAATTGCTTTTCAGTGGGTTCCAAAGATTTAAATCAAGAAGGCATAAAACCAGAGTGGCACTTTATAAAATGCAGCTAAACAATGTATCACTGAGAATATAGTGCTGTTTGTAGAGGACTGTGATATTGAATTGTTTCTGTATGTTATGTATGTTTAGGAGGCTGGTCCATTAAAAGTACAGATATACTTTTATATGCAGATAGGTTGGCATGCCTTCATTAGTACAGGGTCTCAGCTAACTAGCAAAAGCATACTATGATGTTGAGTTGAGGCAATTCAGAACTAGTGACAAGTGATGTAAAACCTTTTGCCCCCAGGGGTTTGTAAAGTGTGAGTCCATGCTTCAGAGCCCATGCTAATAAGTCTGACAGTTTAGCTGTTGGTGTGATTAAAGAGCTGTGAGAGATGCCAACAGGGTACAAATTAGATGCAGTAGTGTTAACAATCTGTAATGTATGCCAGGGGCATATGGAGGGATATAGGTGACTAGACAAAGGTCTTGTTTCTTAGCTATTGAAGGAATGGTTTACCAGGAAAATTTGAATTATTTTACTCACCTATGTCATGTTGTCTTTCATAGGTAAAATCTGAATGGTTGCAGTTGCTGTCTTTTGTGCTTTATGAAACAGAAATACAGCATCTTTATTCTTCAGTTCCACCCTTTGGTTAAAGACCAAACTAAAGTAATTGGTGATCCACAGAAGAAACTGATGTGAGTTGACAACAAAGGGAAATATATTATGACATCTCTGCTTAAAGTTTTAAGGTGGATTATGGGATGGGCTAATTTTAAGTATCACAGACCCAGTGACCTATAAATGTCAACAATTTACCTCAGAGGAGATATTATCACTGTATATTTTTAAATGACAACAGTTTTATGGGGGCTTTTACACGCTGCCCAGAATAGCTCTTGAATACCTAATAAGTCAACGAATATTCACAACTAGACGGTTTCATTGTACTGTCAGATAACAGTGACATGCAAAGTTCTTGCTCTGAATCTTGTCTGACTGTGCAAGTGTTTGTGGTTTTTAATTAGGCCCTTTTTCAAAGTGCAGATTACTTTGTTTCAACTCCACCGACCCTGGTGGCCTCTGGGAGCTTCTTATACGTCCTCCAGGGAGACAAGCAGACATTTTTTGACAAAATTTGATTCCCTCTGTTAACATTGTGAGTCATCTTTAAATAACTAGCTTTCAAGCTGTTATTATACATTCCAGTATTTCTAAAGGGAGAATTATTATTCATATTCAGTAGCCGCTGATTTCATCCTATTTGTGACTGAATGAGTTTTTGTGTGCTGACTGTAAGCAGGGCCCTACGGTCCAGCTTCACATCTGCGTGTGGTTCACACCCAGCATGCATTGGGGTAATGTGATGTAATTGTTAATATATTTGTTTCTCTGAATGCCGTTGCGTTACGCAGCGCTGCGTGTGAGAATGAGGTCATATATTTATTTTTCCTGCTTATTAGCTTGTTTGGAGACAAACGGTACTCAAAGAGATGAAGCCTAATAATTATCTCACTAATCTGCATTATGTGCATGAATTAGCATATTTTAAGCAACAAGCTAAACATGCATGTAAATAGATTGTGGCCGATCATGTCTTAATGTGAGAGTCTGTGAGTGTTTGGCTCAAGATGCTGTTCTGGAAGTTAGTCGTGACTGCTGCCAAGATAATTTCACTTAGTGGTCTGACTTTAATTACTTTAGATTAAATTGGATGGCCTAAGCTTAGAATATAAGTACACTAAGAGTACTTTTAAAAATGAATTGGTCAGTGCAATAATATTATTGGGGATGATGCATTTTATGAAACTTAAAAGTTATTAAGGTTTAATTCTCTTTAAAGGAGAGTTTCACTGTTCTAATCAATGCATGTATTGTGTTTGTTTGTGACATTGGTTGTTGCTGTATAATTACTCAGTCAAGTGCCAAGATTTCCCGCCAAAGCTAGTTTGGACGCGTAATGGAAATGCACTCTATGGAATCAAACCAGACTGCTCTAAAGAGCTTTGCCTCTTAGAACAGCTGACATCATCTTGATCTAATTCCCTGGACATGCCAAATATGGGCTAATGCTCTATCTCATCAAGAAAAGACACTATCCTGATGAGTGTGAAGTGTGAATCTCTAGAAAGAGAAAAGAAGAGGTTTTAAATTTACAGTGATCCAAAGATGAGATCAGCCCACTGTTAAGATTGCTCAAACCCTTAACATGTCTAGCAAACATTGCCATACAATAAATCCTGTGCCATTTGTGAGGTAACTTATAGACGCATCATCCCTTTCCCTTTCTTAATAATTTTGCAAGGACAAGTGCTATACGAATGTTGGTCAAGCATAATTAGGAAGTAAATCAGCTTTACTCTAATGAAGAATAGTTGTAAAAGTAAGTAAATATCATAAGGAATAAATTAAAGGAGTGCAGAGCATGTGTGTGTTGTGTTAAATTAGTGTAATGTTGGATTTTGTCTGCAGGGTTAATTAGCATTGCAGAACCGAAGTCTGAAGGCAGTCGGCTCATCAAACATCATATTTTCTCAATCTCTCGCAACCCTTTCTTGTTTTTGTGTGCGTGTTGGTGTACACACAGCGTGCATGAATAGGAGAAATCAAAAAGAAAGCATAAGTGATGCTCTAACTGCACGGCAGCACAGTGATATACATAGACACAGACAAATGCCAATGGGAGGAAAAAACCTGTTGGCCAAATAAACGTGACTGCACACACATTAATGGTATTATCCAGGTGCGCAGGCGGAAGGATGAATCAGTTCCTGATTTCTTTGTCTCATTGTTTTGCTCTTATTCATTGCAACATGTTCCTCTTTCTGATTTACCGCTCATAGTCTTCTCATTATTCCGTCTTAGGCTCTTGTATTCTTTGAGTCTTCTTTCTGTTGTGTCTTCAATTATTTTCTTTGCCCTAACGTCATATCTATGTGGCCTTCGCGGTTTGAGTTTCTATCCTTCAAGATGTGGATCTTATTATTATTTTCTCATGGAATATCAATATCATGCACCCTAAGAAAGTTTTCTACTGAAAAAAAACAGCAACTTCTGAGATTTAGAAATTCTAAATTTGTACTATTACAGACATCCATTATGTGTGTGTGTATGCAACTGTTATACTTTGTCTAAAACAATTAAAAACTGCATTGTTCAAATGTTTTATGAATTATTATGCCTTCAGTTTTATGACCTTATGGTAATTATGTGACTACATGGACAGCATGATATAGCCTGTCACACCACAAGACGTTTGTACTGTAGCAATGAGCAAATGCCTCTTAAAATATTCAGTCTTCCTTACCTAGCTATATACATTGCAACCCAAACTTTTGATGTTAAAACAAGCCCATATAATCTGTCAGCTGCATACGTTGAGCTTTTTACATGTTCATTTTTGTATGGATGTGTTTTGTGACTCTTTTCACTGAAGATTCTTATCCTTGCTTTAACTCCTGTCATTTGAAAAGCGGGTGCTGACAGGCTTGACAAACACACCCTGAATTAAAGCATTAACAGCTGAGCCCTGACACCCTACTGATGTTCAGTAAACATAAACACATTGCATAAGTCCTTACATGTGTCCTACCAGAAACACAGCCCCAGAAAGGTAGAAATAGATAGATACACACAAACATACAAATTAATTCCAATAAGAATCACTGCTGAATCTTCTGCTGAGGAAAGCTGTCATCTTATAATGAATTGCATCTTATAATGCTAGTCAATAGGATTGATTATTTGTATGCTCTGTTTGTGTTGTTTCAAGCAATTCAGTAAAGGAATTATGTAAATCAGTCAATGGCACAAACACGCCCAAAACAGCTAATGCTGAATGCAATTTGGGAACGCAATTCCTCGACTTGCAGCCTCATTGAGTGTGAGATTGTGGAGGGTGCAGCATGCTTCTGTAATTTGGCTTACTTTACTGGGAGTGTACAGTATCGCTCCCCCACTGCTATCCAGACAGTATAATGCTTATTAAACTGACTAAACTGAACTGACTAATTTGCTGACTAAACCGTCTGGTTAGCCTCTGGTCCATCATTTCATCACCATCTGATGACAAACTGATCATACAAATCTGCAAATCCTGGTTGTGGGCAATACAAGTACAACATTTATTGTCCTGGGCAAATAGCACAGAATTTTGTGAATAAGCTGTAGTCTATTAAGAGTCAGATTTACATCATGCTTGTGTCCCAAAGACAAGACACAAATTTGCTCTTAAATACTATACCTGTGACTTCACCAGTTAAATGTGTGAACTCACAGATTCCTTCCAAATCTTTTGATTATTAAGTATTCAGTAAATTTTCACCTGATGTCAAGGGATACTAAACATTCAGAGATAAAAGCTTGATTGACGGCTCGTTGCCATGGGTGCAGATCTACACAGGGTTCCAGTCTTGTGCAATGTCAGAGATGTGCAAAAAAGTGAATGTGTAATAACACCTAGATCAATAGCAGGAGTCAATAGCGCTCCGCTGGGCTGGATCAGAGTTTCATAGAGAAGCTGCAGCATGCAGGCTGAAAGCGACACGCAGGGAACACACACAGCCTGTGGCATCTCCATTTAGACACCTCTGTATGAAATGATCACCCAATGTAGATCAAGCTCCTGCTGTAGCTGAATAAAACATGAGAGCCAAAGACCCTGAAGGATCAAGGTCAGCAAGTTCTCGCTCTGCGTTCGCTGATATATTTACACATGTGTATATGCTCCCTTCTGATTCTCATTCTAACTCCCCAACGCACCAACTTTTGTTTTCCCCTTGGTGTCAGATTGCTCTGACACACACACCATACGCACATCTGCCCAGTGGGAGATGGGACACTGCTCTCAGTGGCTGTGGTGGTTTCACTCAATGAAAAATGGATGAGACTAAAATTAGATAAACTAAAATTAGAGTTAATCTGCAGAATGTCCTCAAAGTAAGAAAAACCGCAGGCTTCACAATCCCCGTCTGTGGTGGCGAGACACTGATCTAGATCAATGAGGAGATTGGGGCACATTTTTTCCAGTCATCACCTCCAGTGCATGAGGAAATACTCTGATCTTTATTTTAATACAGTAGGAAATTACTCAAGCGCAACCAAGGAGTGTGGGAATATGATTTCTGTTGATGGTGTTGTTAATTATATGTGTATGTTGAGGCATGGTTCCTTCAAAACATGAACATTTAGTAATTTTTTACTTTTTTGTCATTTTGTCATTATTTACTGTTATGTTGTTGCAAACGTATGACTTTTTGTCTTCTGTAAAATACAAAAGGAGATATTTAGCAGGATACAATGAAAGTGGGTGGGAACTAGAGACAGTTATGGTGGTCACTTTGCATGGAAAATAACTGTTTAGACATTCTGTGAAATCTTCTTCTGCGTTTCACACAAGAGAGAAACTCAGCTTTGTATTGACATAAAAGTGAGGAAATGATGACAGAGTTTCACATTTTTGGGTGAATTGTTCTGTTAAAACTGTGCTTCCATGTCCATAGAGACGTTCCTAGTAAAGAAAGTAAGGCACTGAGAGACTGAGATAACAGATTTTATAAAAGGCTGAAAGCACATTTTATCCAAGCAAAAAACAGTTCCTCCCTACATGACAACACATCCTTTGACATGTAGCTTATCTCAGTCCTTGAAAAGAGGACTTTGTAATGATTAATTGATTAACTTTGCTTTAGAAACGCTTCTCTGATTCAGGCACCTTTAGTAAGGATTACATCAATGTTCTGCCCTGCTGCTGATACTGTCATTGCATCGGCTTGGATGAATTGAATTATTAACTCATTAAAACTTAATAAACTTCTCCTGTCAGTGTGCTGCTCCCCATAAGGAAGTACAGGCTTAACGTTGCCCCCTGATGTTCCACCCAGACGTGTCCTCTGTCTTCATTCTGACACTCACGCTGGCAGGCAGACGTTTCATGCGTTGTGTCACGATGAACCTGATGGAGTTGTGAATGAAACTGAATCCTGCCAAGCCTGAGAAATGCTTCTGTTGTACAAGCAAGGACATTCACAGTAATGCTCCCTAAAACAGCAGTGAAACTGAGGCAGCAAGTGTTGCGGCATGTATTGATATTGGTTTTAAAGGCAAAGCAGAATATTGATTTTACTAATCACTGGCAGTGTTTGGATAAGGCAGGCTGTGCTCCTTACACAGGATTCGGGTCATTTGAACCAGTGGAATCTAAAATTGATTGTTAAAGAATTTGCACCTCAAACTTTTTTGTGCTGATTTAATGAAATTAGAAAAAAGTTTAATTGGCCAACTGTGCTCAGTACACAGTGTATTTGACTTGGTAACAGAAGCTTCCAGTACAGAAATATAACAGGTAGAAAAACATACACAGAGACACAGAACAGCAGAAGTAACAGAATAATATAAATATGAATGGTACATGCAGAGAGAATTTTTATATATAGCTATGAATGTGAAGAGATGATAAACAGAAATTTTAAATAAAATCTGAAAACATTTGCATATTGCACACATGGGTTTGTATATGTGGCATGTCAAATATTAATTTACATATTGCACATACATTTTTATATGAATCTTTATATACCTGTAGATGAGTTCCATTTGGCATAATAAATGTATGTTTATCAGCAAAAATATTTGTTGATGTGTTTCAATTATAAAGGGAATCTGGGCACAAGGTTGACTTAGTCCATACAGGTCAATCTGTAGCTATTTCGGTTTTGTGAATGTTCCAAGACTTACCAGTTCACTGAAAACTGTGTGGCCCATTTCTCAGCTCAAGATTAGGACCAGTGGGTATTTCTTTCATGCCCTTTTAGAGCAATGAAGACAGTCAGATCCATTATGAATTTATAAGTGACTATTTCTTAGAAATTATGTGCGTATAACTTTTCCCAAATGATGCTCAGTTATAATGATATTTTCAAAGCAATAACTACACTCATCTCTTCTTCATAATTAAAAATGTGAAACACATCATTTTGCAGTTTCCAACTGTGAGTATTATGTCTGAGGGAGCATTAAAACTTTGAAGTTAGCCTGAAAGTGAGAACCGTATAGAATAAGAGCTTTCAGAATGGTCAGATGGTTATGCTTTAGGGTTTAATCGTGTAAAGCAGGAGAATCTGACTGTTGCTTTCTGGGGAAAATCTGAACATATCTTGCTCTTATGATGGATGCATTCAGTTTTAATATCAAGACCAAATGATTGTAATTTAGATGCAGGTTTAAACGATGCAATCTCATGCAAGATAGATACACAGAAAATTAAATAATTTCCTTGTTGGTAATCCTTGTTCAAGATGGTTAAATGATACTGTTGAAGATATGTCAACCCATTGCCTAGAATGCTTAGCCAAGTTCATTGATGGATCGGTGTTGGTTTCTTAAAGTGTTAATCAAAGTGTCTTGCGTTGGTTCTTATAGTGTTGTGCAATTATGTGACATTGTGCTATTATTTGGTTATTTATGAACTTGTGGTGTGGCTACATTTACCTACTTATATTGACTTTGCAGTGAGCACTAAAAATACAGATGTGGTGCAAATCAGGTCATGGTATAAAAATGAGACATTTGTGGTCTGTGTCTTACTGACCTGTGGAATGTCTGCCTTTTGCTTTCTTCCATTATTGATTTTGATTGGCAAAGCAGGACTTGTGCCAAGGAAGCTTGATGTTTCCATGGTTATGGCATGTTTGGAGATGTCTTTCTGAAAGCAGGCTTTGTATGTGTGTGCGTATGAAGGGGTGAGAAAGAAACAATCGATGTACCACAGGGTTCCTATCAGCTAGAATCAGGAAGGGGTTTTGTGATGGGAAATTGGTATGAAAGAAAGAAGCTTGTGTCTGTATGTGCATTATAATCTCATAGAATGTATAATGTGGATGTTTACTAGGGATAGGCAAGGTACATTACTCATTATGCACATGCATCATGCATTCCTTCTTTTGAATTCACACTTTTTGTCACAGTATATAAAGTAATAATTTATATGTCAAAAATAACAATAATTTCCATATATAATGTATACATTACCTGTAGTGTTATGAGGCCAACATGAACATTATGCACTCAACATAAAAATATTTTTTGCAGAAATTTAAACAAGGTTATAAATATTAAGTGTTTGTTTATTAAATAGTTTTAGTTATGTGATTGCATTTTCACTTAACAACAGAAGTGTAGAACATCTGACTAACATATTTTGCTGTATTTTAATCTGTTCTGCAGAAATTGTAATTAAAATATGTAGATTTGAACTGCATAATAATCATGCAACAATGTCTTATATCATGTTTTTTGTTTCTTTCTCTCTTTATCTCACTCTCTCACTCTGCAGGTGGCCATGCTGTTCTTATCCTTCACTTGTGCTGTGGGGTTCTCCCTCTTGCCACTCCTCCTGTTTCAGAGCCCCGCCCACGCCTGCCCCGCCCGCTGCGAGTGTTCTGTGCCCACCCGTTCTGTCTTATGCCATCGCAGACGGCTAGCACAGGTGCCTGAGGGCATCCCTATAGAGACGAGGGTGTTGGACCTGAGTAAAAACCGTCTACGCATTGTGACGCCACAGAACTTCTCCTCACTGCTTCTGTTGGAGGAGCTGGATCTCAGCAACAACCTGTTGTCCTCTGTGGAGCCCGGCAGCTTCCGTGCCCAGCCACGTCTTAAATTCCTCAGACTGCGCAGCAACCAGCTGACATTGCTGCCTCGCGGAGCATTGGCGGGTTTAAGTGAGCTCACCCTGCTGGATGTCAGCCAGAACAGACTTGTTATTCTGCTAGACTATGGCTTTGAGGAGCAGCGGAGGCTGCGTGTGCTAGAGTTAAGTGATAATGAGCTAGTGTTTATTGCCCCAAGGGCATTCAGTGGCCTGGCATCCCTGCGCTCCTTGACACTGCAGCACTGCAACTTAAGCACAGTGCCCACACATGCTCTTGCGCATCTGCATGGCCTGACCAGCCTGCGTTTGAGGGACTTGAGCATCACAGATCTGCAGGCGCATGCTTTTAAGGGTCTTCCACGACTCAGACATCTGGAGGTGGACCGTTGGCCTATGTTGGAGGGGTTTCCCACCTCAGCCTTGCAGGGGCTGAACCTCAGCACGCTGTTCATTACACACACCAACCTGACATCCGTGCCGGTCGTGTCACACCTGTTGTATCTAACACATCTCAATCTGTCTTATAGCAGTATACGGGTCCTGCCAGCAGGATGGTTGCGGGGGATGGACAGGCTGGAAGTTATACGAGTGCGACAGGCTAACCTGCTCAGTGTGGAGCTTCAGGCCTTTCAAGGAGCCTCCTCATTGCGTCTTGTCGACCTCTCCTACAATCGTCTCTCCACACTTGAAAGAAACGTTTTTCCTGCCTCTGAGTCACTACAGAGCCTTCTGATTGGTCAGAATCCGTTAGTGTGTGACTGCCGTCTGCGTTGGCTTCTGGAGAAAAATCCACCATTGTTGTATGGAGATGTACAGCCTGAGTGTAAGGCACCTGCCCCCTTGGCTGGGAAACTCCTGAGGGAACTGGCAGAAAATCTAATCTCTCGCTATGTTATCTGCACCAAGCCCAGGGTCGTCTCTATGGCAACATATCCGGCACAGGCGGAAGAGGGGCAGAGAGCTTGGCTATATTGCAGTGCGGAGGGGGCACCACCTCCCTCTGTCTCATGGCTGACTCCACATAGGCGGCACATTACCACAAAAAGCACAGGCAGAGTTGTTGTCCACAACAATGGCTCACTAGAGTTCCGCATGGCAGAACCTCAAGATAGTGGCATGTATGTGTGCGTGGCATCAAATCCGGCTGGAAATGCTACTCTGTCTGTAACATTTGCTGTAAAAGCATTGGGAATCAGGGACAGAGCGCTTTATGCCAACCAAAGCTTCATTTTTGACCCTGACTACAACAGTTCCCTGACTAACAGCACTGAAGAGTTCACCATCAGGGTGGTGCTGGACTTTACCACCATCCTGGTCTCCACAGCTATGGGCTGCCTCAGCTTCCTGGGTGTCGTTCTGTTCTGTTTTCTGGTGTTGTTTGCATGGAGTCGAGGCAAAGGGAAGCACAGAGGAAGTGTGGACATCCAGTACGTCCCAAGAAAGCGGAAGGGCGCAAACTCAGAACTCACAGAAACAAGTGGGCCCAGGCGAGTCAACATGAAGATGATCTAAACTGTTTACACGGTCGAGGGCTTCGTGGATTGCATGGTTGAGTTTACGTGTCTGTTGAACTTGTGATCTTTGGGTATCTGTGCTGCAAAAAAAGAAAAAGGATGTATCCTGATGGTAGTTTACAAGTGGTATTACAACAAAAACACTTGTTGCCACAAAAAATGAAAGATAAAGAACAAACCAATACACATTATGAGCGTCTTCTGCGATGCTTTGTTCGTGGAAAGCATTATTTGGACAGTGCAGAAGTGTGTACATTTAAGTTGTTGTATATATTTCATATCTGTGGGAAAGAATGGTATATTTATATATACATATATATCTCTATTTACAGACACATTATACTTAACTTTCAAAACGCTGCAAAAACTCAAGTTGTCTTCCCAATAAGCAAAGTATCTACTGGATAAAGCCTCAGCAGTGATGTGTTGTGAAGTGTTTGGTTTTGCTCAGATTTGCTGTTCTCTTGGGACACCCTCTTGTTAGCAGAACCTCTGGGGGAACCAGGGAGATATCTGCCATTTTGTTGTAAAGATGTTAAAATGCAGGAGTCCGTCTGACATGGTGGGTTCCAGAGGCTGTATTTGTGACTCAGTGGAAATTTGTGGAACTGTGTGAAATGTTCTTTTTTCTTATGTTCTGTCAAATGCTGCTCAAATGTTTTTACATACTAAATATCTGGTTATATTTTCCAAAGAAAATAAATATAAATCATACAGCTTGAAAAGTGTTACTGTCATCTCAAATCACATTTTTATCCACCTCATGTATTCACCCGATAGATGCCTTCCTACACCCTGTTTCATGCCCTGGATCAATCTGAAAATAATTTCTGACCCACTAGCAACAGAATTGCAAAAATAATGATTCTTTTCTGTTTCAGGGAAATTGTTAAAACACATAAATTTTAATTGTATCTGCATATTAAGCTGGGATACAAGAAAGTATCATAGCCTCAGAAAAGTGATACCGTTCAGCTTTAACAAATAAAAAACACTTGCTTTAGCACATATTTAAAGAGGAAAGATAGATAACAATTTTACATTTACATATTTGGCAGATTTCATATAAAGCAACTTTATATGCAGGGTATACATTTAATCAGTATGTGTGTTTCTTGTGACTTGAACCCACAAGGTTTTCAATTGAAGCTATAAATTGCCATAAAATGTATTTGATGTAACCGCTACAGTAGAATCACATTACACCTACTCAGAGTGCTTTGGATTGATCATTTTAAACAATAATGCAAAGGCAGAGTTTCTATCAATATGGAAATGGCTGCCTGAACTATTATTCTGTATGTACTGTACTACCAAAACCTAAGTAGTAACCTAAAGTTTGACCGTGAGCAGCATCCAAATATACCTAATCATGTCCCTTTGCTGCCATGGTTTTGACTCAAATCTAAAACACAGTAGTTAAATGAGTGTGCGTTTGCCTTGTCATCATATGAATGTGTGGTGTTTCAGTGTCTGGCCTTGCAGAGTTCAAGCTCGAGTTTCTATGAGAACGAGTCTCCCTTAGAGACACATTACTGCATCAAGAACTGATGCATAAATTCTGGCTTCAAAATGGACCTCAGGATCTGCTTGGTATTTGAGAGGGACTGCAGCAGAAAGGGAAAAAAACAAACATGTTAGTGGTCTAAACTTTATCACTAATCCCAAGAATATTATATAACATCAAACAATATTAAAAGACACTGTACCTTTCATTTATCAGGCATGTCCTGAGTGCTTTTTGCTTGACACTTCTGCAGACAATCTTGTTGGAAGATAATTGTTTAAGTTCCATCCAAAGTTCAACCAAAACAATAATCCTGCCGTTATTTTATCTCATTCTTGCCATTTCTTTCTATACGAATAAGACTAAAGTTTGATAAAATACACAAAAGCACTATAAAAGTGTCATACAAGTGTTTTATATGATTTCTGCACATACTGTATGTTCTGAAGCAATATGATAGCTTTGTGTATATAATTTACTTTGTTATTGATCAATAAACTTCTCCTCTATTGAGCAGTTAACCGCTATAACTGGATAAATCGGTTAGCTGTGCTGAACCTGAAATCCAAATTCATCCAGGAACAAAACATTTATGGCACAAAAGAATGATTTGTTTAATAAACATGGCAAGGAGAGCTACAATCTCTACACTGTACAGATCATTATAAAGATTCCTGTCAACAATGTCCTGATTTTTTCTCCTGATTCCTGTCAACTTAATTTTGACACAATGCGTAGTTAATGTGTTTTGTTACATCAGGAAGATTTTTAATAAAGAAAATCACTTACTTTGTGATTTGCATGTTACTTATGCAAGAATGTGATATGATTTTAATATACTGGAATTACAGTATATATTATTCCAGTATATTCACTTTTATGATACTTTATTGGAGCAATTTGTTTTTCAATTAGGTATAATTTCTCAATTGTGTATTCAGACATACAATACCTTGAGGGACCTTTGGCAGAAAAGCCTGGAAATAATGCTTCAGACAAACATACTTCTAAATTCTAAACTACTACAAACTGCATATGGTTCAGTTATTGTTTCCTTTTCTTGCTGTGTTCCCAGACATAACATTTTACACAAAGTTGCTCCGGGGAGGTTGTTCCAGCAGTTAGTGTACTGTAAATCACTTCAGATATAAAACATCTGCTAAATGACAAGTAATCAATATCTCTACAGAGTCCTCATATATCTGACTCTGAGGAAAACACCCAAACACTTTAAAGTCTTTACCCTGTAACTTAATGTCACTGGAAATTGATGTTGGCTATTGATTAGTGTGGTGTGACTTACCTCCCCCGTATTCTTCAGTTCTCAATGAGACTGAACATAAGGAAGGGGATCTTCAGACAGAGTGTTTGTCAGCTGTGCCTATCTGCCTGCCAAATAAGCACAAGAAGATACAACAGGGCTTTGATGAGGGGAACAGCGTGTCAGCAGCTGAACACTAGTCATAAATCTTTGGGCGTCTCTTATATCTTTAGCGGCTTCAGTTACAGAACCACACAAAACATCCATCCCCTGAGGAGCATCTCTGCGGCTTTGTTTGTCGGGTTTGTCCTTGTCTTGCGATGTCCCAGACTCCTTTGGCAGTGAAATCATGCTTGATTTGGGACTGGGCACGCTAATCATTGCTAACAAGAATCTATCAAGATATCCATTTTAACATTTATGACTTGCATGTATTTTGTCCTGTGTGTATTGTGTGTATTTTAATGCAAGATTTTAATTGAATTCTTAGTCACTTTTTTACATTTATGAAAGTCTTTCTTTAATTTTTTATGTTTGTGTAAAGCTGCTTTGAATAAATGTTACATTGTAAAAAGCGCTTTATAAATAAAACTGAATTGAAATGAATGACAATCAACCTCATCACACCCATGGCATTAGAAGGACTAATCTAGGTAAAATTACCCCATTATCCTCATCGGCATAGAGCTAAGATTGCAGTACACATGCATCTCCACTCTTCCACACCACAGGATGATGATGTGAGAAACAGGGTGGAGAAAACTCACTCTTGCAGATGTAATGAGTGTAAAAAGCAGACATGACAACTGTTAATCAACACTGCTGTGCCTGATCAGTGAGGAGAGCATGAAGGTTACATGTAGAAATTCACTACATGTGAATTGTAGCCCCAGCCACCAAATGCTATAGCCACACACTCATCTGTGGTGAACTACAAATAATCTGTTCTTGTATTTTTAACACATTAAGCAGTCAAGCAAATGAAGCAGAAGCCAACACCCCTTACCAAAGCCTACACAAATGATTTCTTTCCTGTGCTGTCTTGTAACCTGGCCTTTGGATGCATGGATACGGTTGCTAGGAGCCGCCTAAAAGTGTTGCTAATGCAGATTCACACTGTTGTTGCCATGACAACTTGAAAAGCCTCTTTCTCTTTCTCTCTCTCTCTCTCTCTCTCTCTCTCTCTCTCTATCCATCTTTATGCCATCAAGATAATTCAAAAGGTTTGTGGCGTTGTAATGGAAAAGCGAGCGCACAACATATGTTGTCCACCAGCAGTGGTTTGAGGTGGCTTGGGTCAAGCAGTGTATTTAACCACAAAATTGAGATCAATGAACAGTTCAGTAGGGCTGGAAGGTGTGCATCACATACAAATAAGAAGATATAAAATGTGCCATCAGATGCCACTGCAGATGTTGCCAGACCGTGTATGGTGATATTCAGAGCGTGTATTGCATATCGAAGCGTACAGAAAATAACCCCCCAGACTTTTCTTGTGTCGGAGCATCCTAAACGAACACAAAACCTATATTAAACTTATTACCAATATGATACCCAACACTAATTGAATCCTAGCCGTAGGTGATGATTTTAAAACGAAGATGCGTGAGGTTATTACATTTTTTCTTAGTCACATGTAATGAATGGATCAATGAAATGCTTTCCGACCGAGGGCGCTGTTCTGCCCAGCGCTTCAGAAGAATGACAGCTGAGACATAAGAAAGAGGTTAAATGTCGACGTGCGTTGTGTCGCAGGTAATACTTGTATATGACGAGTACCAGCGGTAACAGCATTATTGATACAGCATTATTGATACGCTTTTGTGAGGCAACACAGGTAATTATTAATAGAAAAAGTTGCATTAAGTCATTAAATTATTTTGCAATTGGCATTATGTCGATACATAATATAGCTCTACTGTATGACAGCGCTACCTAAGCAAACACTTTCTTCTGCCTAATCCAAAGTAAAAAAAAAAACTTTACTACTTATAATTTTATAAGAAAATGATAGTTTTTATTGTATGGGTTGTCTATAAATATATCCATGACAAATTTTTAGGTCGAAATAATTACTTCCCATGAGTACATCCTCTGATGTCTTCTGACAACACAAATCAGTAGGCTGGAATTCAACAGCATAATCCCAGTCTCTGTTTATAATGTTATTTTTGGCCTGGTTTACATGTCTTCACTTCTGGTCCTCTTTGCTTTGTCTTCCTCTCAAACAGATTGCACAGGTGCAGTGCAACAGCAGAGCTATGTCGCAATCTGCTAGCCACCACTGGAATCTGCATTGTGAGACTGACAGTAGTGTGACTGCACAGGTGTGTTAGTGTGGGCATAATGTCTACAGCCTGTCCTCCACAGTCTGGTATTAGACTGGTGTCTCATCTTGGCTGCAACCTTTGTCTATTGAGAAAACATCTTGGGGCACCATGTATGACACATCTGGGCCCAGAAATGTCAAGGGTTGTCATGCTCAGTGATGGAGAAGTTACACTGGCCAATCACACTCAGCAGGAGATCATGAGGAGCACAGAGATTAACACAGAGAGCAACACAGAGAGGAGCACAGAGAGCAACACAGAGAGCAGTGCAGAGAGCAGCACAGAGAGCAGCATAGAGAGCAGCACAGAGAGCAGCATAGAGAGTAGCACAGAGAGCAGCACAGAGAGTAGCACAGAGGACATTAAGTTCTTCATTCTGGCAGAGAAGGGAGTCATCATCGTCTCACTGATCTTTGATGGAGAACTCAAGGGGGATAAGAACACTCGCTCTCTGTCAATCATTGTGCCACAGTCAAAGCTAAGCTTCTACCTGCCACTGCACAGTGTGTGTGTGAACAGACTTAAACATCATCTGCAACGGACACATCTGCATGCAGAAGTCTTGGCTTGGTTATTTTTGACTTGTAGTCAATGGTTAGATGTCAGACTTTGTAAGGCATTTGTAATGGTGTTTTGTGTGTCTTGTAGAGTCACAACATTATCTCTGGGATTGTTTCTCATAATGGAGATTCTTACCTCAGTGAAGAAACACAGTGTACCAGAGGAGGTTAATGGGACTTTATGGGAGACTTTTGACCACTTTTTATGCACAAAGTTTCTCTTCTGTGGGTAAGAGAATGTGGGGGAAGGGGACCATGACACAAGCCAGAAAGACCCCTGAAAGTATATATGGTAACCACTGTGCCACATTATATAGTTTTAAAGTACTCACACGATTGTTTTACATACACACCACACATACAGACATTGACTGAGAATTTTTGAGTGTCAGTTAAGGTAATAAAATTAATGTACAATATAAAGTAAACATTAAACAAAACATAAACATTGCAAACACTGATAAATGATGAATGTGATGATCAAGTAATATTTAAATTTGCATTTATATTTATGAATTTTGCTGCATTAGATACTGTATATCTATCCTACGGATAAACGTCCTTTCTTAGTAACAATATGATTTGATCTTTTCAACAGTCTTAAAAAAGTGTGATAGGAAAGTTTATCTGTCTCACTCTCTCTCTTTCTGTCTCTTTCTCACTGACCCACATAAAGACAGCTTATCTCCTTGCAGATAAAGGACACTATGCTCAATGATGATAATATTGAGGACAGCTGTCACAAAGACTTTTTGCACAAGTAAGACATATTGCTTGCCTTTGAGAAGCCAATGATCTGAATCATCTTCATTTTATCTGTTATATAGTTTAGCGTAAAGTTTTCCAGACAGATTGTGGTTGTTATCTTTCTCTCCAGGACTGTCAACTCTCACATTCATTGTTCAGGGTCTTCTTAAGGTACCTACAGCGACCCTCCATGGAGCTCATAACTGCTGTCTATTTAATTTCACATCCTGTTATAAAACTCCTTATGGTCCATAATCATTATGGACCCTTGGGTGCAAATATAGCTGCAGGTGATTTGCTTAGCTCAATTGTACTTGCATGCTGTCTTTAAAGGCACCTGGCAACGGATTAGGCAGTCGTTATTATGAAAAGCTGCAAATTGAAATTGAAAACAAAACAAGAAAGTAGCCAACAAAAAAACAACAATAAATGACCTGACAAAAATCTTTCATTCTGTTGTACCGGTGGATTAGCATAAGTGAATACACCTGCATTACTTCTACACAGTCTTAATTAATATACACAATCCCAAGGGGTGAGTCATTAGCTTCACATTAGTTGACTGTAGCTCCATCAGACAAAACACATTATACATTATACATATCAAGCACTGAATAATGAAATATTCACTGAATCCATCTATTGGAATAGCTTCCTCTGTATCTCAAGAGTGCATGGAGAGTTTTGTTTTGCCCTTTGGCAAGTACTATACTCCCTGTAACCCACCACCCACATCTATGTGGACATTAACACAGTTATGCCGATCCCTCTCTGCTATAAACACATGTACCATAAGCGGCGATACATGTTTGCTGAGCTTAATGCACTCTGGAATGCTGCCAGCAAGGATGACTTCAGTCCAGACAAACTCATCAATGCCCAGGACTCCTACAGTGGTATGAGCTTTCACTACTACACTCTTTCTTAGATAAGACTGTTCTGTGATTGTCTTATTCCTGTCAGGTTAATAACTTGGTCATGGTCTTCCGTTCCACAAAAAGGTTAAAAAATTAAAAGGTTACAAAAATAAAACGAATAGTAAGCTAGTGATTATCTCAAAATAAACGCTGATGTCTCGTATAACCCTGATTGTGTTCTAAGTAATAACTTGGTGTTATTACTGTTAAGGGGACACAAAATGTGCCGTGTCTCAGACTTAACAACTTTAGCTGTGATTTCACCTTTGTGGCCTTAAATAGCTTTATTTCTAAACTAAAATGGCAGCAACAATAATATAAACATGAAGTATTGATTTAAGTTGAAATGATTGTATAATGTCAAAAGAAAGAGACCACAGAGGCTTATGAGAGACATGAAACTAGCACAGCCACAGTATCTAGGAATTTGGTTGCCTGGGACAACAGTCAATGATACTGTTTAGTGATCTGACTACAGAATGGTTTGATTGACCAATCAGGATCAAGTATTCCAGTGGGATATATATTAATAAAAGGCAGATGAAATGTAAAAGTCTTTTGATTTTACTCCTTTGAATTACGACATTTGCTTTGAAATTGTGGATGTTTGTCCTTGTATTTGTGAAACTATTCACATTCTGGTAATGTTATGGATCATTGCTGTGGCCAACACAGAGCTGCATCATTGATTTGTTTTCAAAGACTGTCAGTGACAGTTTGGCTGAAAATTTTTCCATTAAAAGTTCACAGAGTTGCAGAGAGGTGGAACAGAGGCATTTCACATTTCATTTAAAGGGGCTCACTGTGTCACTGGCGCAGTGGGCTTTGTACATTTACCAAAAAATGGTGAGTTGATTTTCCCTCTCTGAATGTGTTTCTTACTAATCTTTTTGCCTTTTCTTTTTTGTTATTTTAGGATGTGATGCATAAAAACACTTTCATATGAAAAGTCTTTCATATTTAAGGTGAACTGTGTTTCTCTCCTTTAACATTCTCAGCAGCTTTATAACTATCTTCCCTGCTGTGGCCTTGATACCAGGTGTGTGTGTGTGTTTGCGTCTGTCTTTGCATGTCTTTGTCTAGGTGTTTCTGTTAAAACCAGGTCTGTCTCTGTGGAGTTTATACTTATCTCGTTTCCTTCTCCTGCTACATAGGAAGGCCCTGTCACTGCTAAGATATATTAAGAATGTGATGTATGTGCAGCAATTTTTAGCTTGTTAGCCTGTCTCACTCTTGTTAGTTATCTCCATATATATTTACTATACACTCACCCACACACATACTGTAACATATACATATACTGTAATTCATTCAGTGAACATGAAATATACACCCACCCACTTGCTCTCTTTATAGTCAACATTGTGCAAATGTATGACTGTAAACACTAAGTAAGCATTTGTCATGTTAAGATATATGCACCATGTAAAATTATA
>JBAJNP010007208.1:13012-23243 GCA_036877545.1 Yasuhikotakia modesta | reverse complement strand
ACACACACACACACACTGTTGTGTTTAATACAGACAGCAGACTCTGTTTATCTTTCAGGTATCTTTTATATTTTTAAAAACAAACAAAAAATAACAGATTAAATGGAATTTACAGTAGACATTCGCAATCATTGTGTACTTTAAATACCTCGATACTTTCTGCACAGCTGTCAACAGAAAACGCAAACACAACGAGGAGGGGCGGAGTCGGGTCTCAACTTATCCACAGGAAAAGATTCACTAAATATATAGATTATTTCTTATAATCCTTACATCACTTATATAAATATACTGAACCGAGAAAAGAAGTTTTCATCTGAGAGAGAGAGAGAGAGAGAGGGAAAAAAAGAGCGCAATACAGATCCACAACAGCGTTAAGGCAAGAAACAGAAAGCAAGAAACTCTAGAAAGAAAGTAAAGGAGGAAAACAGAGAGCCAGAGCTGCGTGAGACAGGAATGAGAAGAGAGAGAGCTCGCTGAAGGAGAGACAGAGGGAGATGAGTGTGTGGAGAGACAAGCATCTGATGAAGAACAGCTCGCCCAAAAGTGTCCTCAGTCTCACCCTCACGCTGGACCCGAAACCTCTTCATATAATCAGAGTGAAGTTACGCTTAGAAACGACTACCTGACGTTTTGTCTAGGGAACAACATTACGGTTTCATTCTGTTTCGGTTTTGATTTGAGCCGTGGACATGAGATTTTGACGGGTAACTGTGTGTGTGTGTGTATTCCTCACACAGAGCACTGGTATGACCCCACTATTAAGTGCACGAGTCGTGTAATGAACTCCTGTGTGTGATTTAATATCCCTTCATGTCATTTAATATCCTGATTAAACTTCTCTACACCAGATCTTACGCTGTAGAGATTCAGTGTGTGGACATGAGAGTGAGAGGAGAGGATTTTTGAGCGGCTGTTTCTTTAAGACCACTCTGTAGTCTGTGTGTGTGCGCGTGTGTGTGTGTGCAGAGCGAGAACAACGCAGCGCGTCTGTGTGCTATGTGCTCTTCTGGTTATGATATAAAACAATTAAAAAATCCCTAAAGAAGGTGAGAAGTATCTGAGATGTGCTCTCTCTCTCTCCAGACTCACTGTGAGCTCGCTCTCTCCAGCACGCGCAGGTCATAGTTCTTTTTAGTGGCGCGGAGTTTGAACAAACTCCCGCCGCTGTTGTTGAGTTTGAAGGAGGCGTTCTGGGCGGCCATTGTGTTGGGGAACACGGCCACGATGGTGTAAAGGTGGGCTGGGTCGCCGATGTCGCCCCTCCCGGCGCCAGGGCCCGGGGGGCAGCGAGAAGACTGTGCATCTTTCAGCCACTGGATTTTGGCACCGCAGAGCGACAGCTGGCTGAAGAGTTTCTCCGCCTCGGGACGAGAGATGCCCTCCGGAAAATCGGTGACCTCCAGCACTCGACTCACCACTGCAGCAGACAGACACACACTGATGCCCACTGAGAAACTGACACGAATGAGGAACAGGAGAAGGATTTAAACGCTCTCTTACCCACGTCAGTAGTTCCCAGGTCAGTGGAGGCAGATTTGAGCGTCTGTCGTTTCCCTCGAGCTCCGTGTTTCATCCCTGCTTGACTCTGAGGAACAAACGCACACGTTATCACAGACAAGATTTAAGAACGGTGAGGATTTCAGAAGGTCTGGCGGGTCACACCTGGTGGGAGCTGTAGGACGACTGACTGTGGTTGTGCATGACCGGCGGAGGACACAGACTGTACTGCAGCGGCTGCCCGAGCAACGAATACCGGCCGTCTGCGCAGACACATGCATACACACGCATACTGTCAGTGTAACTCAAACAGAAGGACAAAATAAACACATAAGAAAACATCTCTGTCATTAAAGGTCATAAATTCATGAAACCGGGTCATTTACAATCATCTCTCCAGCAGTGTGTGTACAGAACCTTGTGCTGGCCCACCGGGCCGAGAGAACTGTGAGATGACAGGCAGGGGTCCGAGACCTGGACACACACTGTTCACACTGCCAGAGGGAGAGGAAGCAGGAGACTGTGTGGGGGACGCCAGCGGACTGTTGAGCTGAGTGCTGACCTGTACACACACACACACACGGACGGACACACACACAGTGGTAAGACTAGCACACTTTACAGCTGAAAGAACTTCTTTTAAGTGGTAAATTTGAAACTGATGTGTGTGTAATACCTGTGTCTCAGGTTTACTGGGTCTCTGCTCCACGCTGTAATATTTGCAGGGGCTCCACTGCACCAGCTGAGGATTCTGGGTCGGCTGCGGTCCGTTAGGAACACTCAGCTGCATCACCATGACACCAGGTCCAGGCGGCGGAACCCCTGCAACACGCAAACATGTTACAAACACCTAGAGGTTATTGTTCATTGATCAGGTGAGTGTTCTGCTGCTCTGGGTACCTGAATACTGTTGCTGTATTGGCTGAGGGCTGCAGGGCGACGCCGACTGGCTCATCTGGTACTGATCCGACCCAGGCGGCTGCAGGTAACCCACAGACGGGCTGAAACACACACACACAGTCAGGTGAGATCTAACAGTCAATTGTGAGATCTTACGTTGATCGTAAGAAACCAGAGATAAGTTCACGTACCTTGTGCTGTTCTGTTGTGTCAGGACGCTGTAATAGACGGGCATGGGTGCCGCTGCCGGAATGGATCCCTGAACCGACTGACTCACAGGAACCATCACAGACGGCTGATACTGCTGCTGCTGGACCACAGACTGACTCTCATTGGCTACAGGCACCTGAGACAAGCAGACAGATGATGTCACGTACACACCCCTCAGAAGACACACAGATGATGTCAGAGACACACACACACCTCAGAAGACACACAGATGATGTCAGAAACACACACACCTGATAGGACGGCATTGGTGGATACTGGACCATCATTCCCGGCATCTGTCCGTTTATTGCAGCGCGCTGCGGGTTCATCATACCGCTGCTCTGCGGCTGCTGAACTCCCATCATGCTCTGGTACGCTGGCTGCTGATTGGTCATCATCGGCTGCATGGGAGCTGAACACAAATGTGCAATCTGCTAATCTGTTGTTTTTACTTGTGAAAGTTTAAAGCATGTTTCTGGTAGGCATGACACTGACCGGTGGGCTGCGCCGGGGGCGGCAGGGGCTGAGCACGCTGTGTGGGGTACGACACCTGATGAGATATGGAGCGGTACTGCTGCCCCGAACTGGGAAACTGCCCACCTGTGGAATAATACTGCACCTGAATCTGAGAACCAGAGAGAAGATTAGAGGCTGATACCACACACACTCACAACCTAATTACAGTTGCCATTATCACCTCAATGCTGTAATGTGTTCACACAGCTAGCTGTTAGCATCGTACCTGTTGAGGGGGTGGAGGCGGCGGCATGTAGCCCTGGGTGGGCGGGGCTGTCTGCAGGATGGGTTGTGTGGGAGGGGGCGGGGCTGGAGGAGGGTGTGGGTGGGGTGCAGCAGGCTGGTATCCAGAAGGTGGCGGAGGCAAGATGTAGCTGGCCTGCGGTGGGGGATGCTGGGATAGCACCGCGGGTGGAGGTGGGTACAGGCCGGGCGGCTCCGGGGCCTCACTGGAGCCCTGACGACTGAGAGACATCTGCCCGAAACCTGGAGTCAACTCATCTCCCTGGAGAGAGAGAGAGAGAGTATATAAGTGACGCATTATGAAGAAAAACATCTTGGGTGTGAACAAAGACAGAACTTATGGAAAAAACACAGGAAAGGAGAAACACAGGAAAAACTTCAGAAGTTAAAGCTGTAGTTGTACCATGTTGTACTGCTGGGAAGGAGAAACAGGCAGGATGACCTGAGGGCATGAGGGGTTCGAATAAGACACAGCCTGCGCAGACGGCTGCAGAGACGCCACCGGCTGAAGGACAGAGAGAGAGAGAAAGAGCAAGAGAGAGAGGAAAAGACATTTACTGCAGCAGGAAGAATCGGGGGAAAGAAGGAAGTGTGTTTGGAGGAAATGTTGACGTTAGAAGAAAAGCTACTTTAATGTGTTTTAAATCTGTACAATCATTCACAGTTTATTACAGCATTTCAGTTTACAGACAAATACAGATTATAACCCGTGTGTGTGTGCTGCACTCACCTGAGGCAGTATGTGGTTGTGGGCGCTGATGCCATGCTGTGTGTGAGTGTGTGTGTGAGGTGGGGTGGGCAGCAGGGCGGTCTGAGGGGGCGGGGCAGGTGGCTGACTCAGTGTTTGAGGGGCACTGGAGGGGCAGTTGGGTGGACATGGCAGGAGCCCTCGGCCCTGCTGGGGGGGCTGCACTTGTGCGCAAACATCTGGAGTTACTGTGGGAAGACCTGCGAGATACGGAGAAATCATCTTCTCAATAACACACTGGTGTGTGTGTGTGTATCAGGTTTAAGATCAACGGTAGTGGATCAAACACAACGACAGAGTCTGAAGGCACAAATATAGACGTTATTGTATGATCTTAATCACACACATGACCTCTGACCTGTGCGGGAGCCCCTGGCGCTACCCTGCGACCCCCTGCTGGCCAGACTGTCTCCTCTGGTGAGGATGGAGATGCCGCTGAAGCTGCTGGCCTTGGTGACCGGGGGTCTGAGCGCACGGTTGGAGCTGTCGGAGTCCGTGCTGCTCCACGGCCGCGGCTCCAGACTCTTCATGTCGCTGTCGGTGCTGCTCTGACGACTGCTGGATGCCCGGCTGGAGTTATCCTTGTTCCCCCTGTGGAGGAGAGAGAGGAGAACAGGGCGGATCGTATCTGTCAGGAGTGTTGTGATTGGAGGACACTCACACACACACAAACATGCACAGATCATCGCCGGAGCGGAGCGACCCTCTCGCAGCAACATTTGAAACATTAATCAGATGATGAACATGTGCCGTAATCAACATGAGAGTCGGACGTAACGCTAACAAATAAAACATTCTTTAAGAGAAAATACTGATGGTACCGCAGTACAACACAAACACACCGTCAACATAACAACACACACAAACAAACACACACAGGAATAATGACTCAAAGGCATTTCACATGTTGTCATCTCAGCCTCAGGATGAAACACAAATAAACACACGAGGGCTGAAAACCACACAGCGTTTTACACGAATGATAAAACTGCTGGTTTTATATCATGCAGGGATGAAAACAGTCAAACATCGGACCTCCTCACTCATCTCAAGTACTGGAAAAGTTCTGAGTTTAACATGGAAACAGTCGCCACCTGCTGTGCAGTCCTACCACACACACAATCCTAAAGACATCGGCTCTGTAGATCAATCTACAGGAAAACACAAGGAACCCTGCAGTGTGTTTGTTCTCTGCAGTGTGTGTGTGTGTGTGTGTAACTAATGAATGAGCTTTTTTTAGCCGTTTCAGAGCTGCGCTCGCTGTAGAGACACAACAGAGTCATGAATGCTGCTCCGCGCTCTCCATCAGTCTGTTCATTTCCTGAGGTCAGAAACCTGATCGACCAGCTCCACATTTAACACACGCAGGAGAAATGCGACACTGTTCAAAGGTAACGTGAGGGAACATCGCAGCCGCTGCAACACAAGCACCGACAAATCAGCAACATCCTATTGTGTAACCATAGCAACAGGTAGGGCCGGGCTGACGGTACAAACGTTGTAAATGTTTCGACAGCAGGGACTGTGCTGTAGTGTGTCTGCGGTGAATACAGTCAGTTCACAAAGCTGGTTATTTTACATTATAAATAAATATAATCAATACAGAAACACAGTAAATTTCCTCATTTACTGCCTTTAAACAGTATACATACATTAATACATACATTAAATCAGATAATGCATATTTTATATGTTCTCCACTGACATAATCGTTCAAAATTATTTACAATTTGCATCATTTATATCTTACATTCATAACAACCAACCCAAACAGCTGACCAATCGCACACACACACACACCAAAATGCAGTTCATATCAGAGAGTGCATGATGGTTTGTCCATACTCAGAGGGTTCGAACCGTACAGCAGCCATGCACGGGCCCTAGCAACCCCAACAGTGCACTGAGCCAACGCAAAGCAACACACGGTCACCACGGAGACGCGCATGGAAACACACAGCAGAGGAAGTACCTAAATATCTGCCTCCTCTTTTGTGAGGATGAGGAGTAGCCTTCAGTAGACAGTCTGCAGGGTCACATTGGAGAAAACAGCGGCCGTCGGTTACAGGAAATGTGTGTGTGTACATGTGTGTGCGTGCAGGCATGCATGTGTGTGTGATTGAGAGCGTGTGTGTGTGTGTGTGTGTGTGTAGATTGGGTCTGGATCATTAGCAGTGATTTAAAACCAAATCCTAAATTTAAAGAATAAAACTGCAGAAGACAGACTCAACTACTGGAGAAGAGACGCATTTCAACAAACTTCAACCCTTAGCTTTAAATCTGTGAGTCAGATTTAATAGATGATTTATAAACAAACGTAAGATTATCACATGAATATATTACAGTATGTAAATGACTCAATAAAATTGTGTTTTTCCAAAAAACACTGAAATGCTTTTTACAAGAGTGAATACTGGGGATTTAAAAATAATTATTAATAATTTTAATCAATAATGTTGATAAATTATAAAGCAGTTTAACATAAAAACAGTTTTTGTTGCAGTGAAAGTCAGCGATAGTCAGTTAAAGCTTCAGACTGTGAAACTTGTCTTACCTGTTATCATTCATGTATCCGTTCTGCGAGGACTGGGGAGAAACAGAGACACAAATAAAGAGATTCATTTTTGTAATGTGACAAATTCCACCCAAATTATTTAGACAAACTCCCTCACAGTAAGAAATGCTTCCTATGGTGTCACAAAAATCACAAGTTTTAGAACAGCTCTTACCTCTCGTGCAAAAATGCGATCTCTGACGCGCTGGTACTCTTCCTCCCGCTCCTCGATGGATTTACTGCGACGGCCGTCCTGCAGCGGCACACGGATCTGAACACCACAGTGCATTTCCCAAACATGAGCGGAAGGACAGAATTCCCATTTCTCCAAACACACACACGGAAGTGTCATACAAACCTGATTATCGTCCTTATCCATACTGGCATCATCTCGCTTCAGGATAAACTTCTTCTGGAAATCCATGTTTCGCTCATCTTTAATGTGCTCGGAAAACCTCTGCTCCGGTCTGGAAAACACAGAGCGACGTTCCCGTGTGACTGTGATGTTTGCTGTAGCAGATGTGTCAGGATGGAGTCAAAGTGTTTAAGAGGAACAAGCCCCAGTGCTCTCTTAAACCAGGACAGAGATCTCTCTGCAATCACTGGCTGAGGTAAACAATAAACATCCGGCAAACTATTACGTTTGACATTAACCGTTACATAAACTGTGTTTTGTAAGCTATTATAAAAAGCAGTTTAGTCTCTGTCGGTTTTCCGTCAACTGAAATGTGGCACCCTGATGATTCTGTGATCTCTGCTGCAGATCTTACATGCGTGTGTTGCTGGTTTTGTTGATGATGACTGCTTTGCCCGTCTGGTCCACGTTGTGGTCCATGCCGAAGTACGCGGCCACCCGATGCAGCAACATGCGGTGATATGAGGTCATCTGAGGAAACTTCTTGTACTGGTTACTGAACACATGACAGAAACACGTTTAGCACAGCACCTCACACTGCAGCAGAACAATCAGTTTAAATCCTGCATGTATGTATGAAAGCAGCGAGTCATGTGACTGATACTGCAACATCCTCATGTGACCAACAGAGGGCTACAAACATCAGTTACTCTGACAAAATGAAAGGACACTTGCTCTGAGTTGTGATAAACATGCTTAAGTTTTAGTGTGTTTATTGTAATACAGTACGTGACTCACTTTTCATCATTAATGAATTCCAGAATGTCCTGCTCCAGTTTCAGCAGCATCATTCGATCTCTAAAAGACACAAATCCAGTCAAAGACCTCAAATTTATTTACACTTGAGCTGAAAGCGTTCAATATTAATCTGAACATCTCTTTTCTGTAGCACAAAGAATTGTGGGTAATATTCTTGGAGAAGCATGCAAGGATGCACACTTCCAGAACCAAACAGACACAGCAGTTAACCTGAGCATATTTAGCTTGCTAACTTTAAACAACATACTAGCGCTAACCCATCACACTATTTAAGGTTTGTAGCATGCACATAGGAAGGCATCCAAAGCGTGAGACAGGACCTCTGAAGGTTTCAGTCTGTGGTACCTGGGATTGTTCTTCAGTGTGTTCACCAGGAACTCGTGGACATCAATGCCTGTGGAGTCAGTGTATTCCTGACTGGAGTCTGAAACACAACACAACACATTACACAACACAGCCTCAATAACCCTGAGCCAGGCTGACTGATCACAGCTCCAGGTTTATGGACATCCAATCATCTTTCATTTTCATGAGATCTTCAGAAATCTATTGTTGAAGCTCTTTGACTTCTGAGGAACGTTAGAGGAGAAACGTGAGAGCGTCTCACCGCGCGAAAGCATCTTGCGTGGAGTTTTGTCTTTCTTCTCCCTCTCTTCATTCTCATACTCGTCTTTTGAAGACTTCTCTTCCTCTTTATCTGATGGACAGCTGATGTGGAGCTGAATGATGTCCTAAAACAAACCACAGAAGAAGAAACGTTACGTCCAGTCTTGTGAAGTGTGACCTCACAGTTCTACCAATGAGTTCCTTTACAGTCACTGAGTGTGTATGTGTGTGTGTGAGATCACCTGTGACTCTGGGGGTCCATCAGTTGCAAAAGGGGCAGAAGACTCCTCACACACTGCCAGACTTCTCACCAACTTCAGTTTAGCATTAGACTGAGACACAAATGAGACAATTGGAGAGACATGTTGACATGTTATGCTGTGGGAGATTAATGCAAACACACACAGTGATCTCTGCGGGTCTATAAAGCTGATGTTGATATTAACGCTGTATTCCTGCATATACAGTTACCATTTGTGTGTGTGTGTTACCTTGGCTCGTTTCCTAGGGTGGCCATGATTCAGACAGCGCTTCTGTGAGGACAAACCAAAATGTTACTTGTTATTAAAACACGTTTAAATCACTTAAATGATCAAAATAAAGCACACAACAAAACCAGAGGAACTCAGATTTAGAACGAAAACACAGAGAGACTCAAAATCAACCAAATGTTCTCTCAGTCCTCAGTCCCAGGCCCAGTTTGGTTCTGTTCCCTGTGTTCTATTACCTGTGCGTCTTGTGAAAGGATCTCCTCTGGTTCTGTACAGTCTGTGCTGGTGTCTTTAGCGGGCACAGATGGGCTGCTCTTGCCACGGGTGCTCGCAGGACCCTCAGCCGGCAGGATGTCACCCCCCTCCATGCCGTCGGGGGGGAAGACCATGGACATCTTCCCTTCCAAAACCGCAGAGATCCTACAATCAGACAGCTAAAAACATAAACCTGCGTCACACTGCAACTCTGTTCACACATATTCAACACGCATGAAAGCGCTTAAACACACACAGAAATAAAACTGAAGTTTACCTGAGAAACCTGCTTCTATGGTGTGATATGTGTGTGTGGGGGGGTCTGAAGTGCTCCTACAGGTGTAAAGAGGGTGGGGGGGTCATCGTGGTGACAGCGTTGAATTTTCAGAAGTCCTGCATCTTCACGGCGCCACCTGCTGGAGAACCGCACCGTTACATGAGCCTCAACACGTCTGACTGCTGTACGGTATTTACAGTTATTATTATTACAGTATTTACAGTTATTATTACAGTATTTACAGTACGTATCACGCAACATTTTGCAACAGGGGTTTGTCGCCTTCTTATATGTTCCTATAAGACTCATCACATTATATAAGACTTCTTATACAATCCTATTACATCACGGTTATTTTATACATTATTGTGCAATAAAAGTCCAGTTTTGAGCAACTTCAATAATGAATCAAGAGGAATTTCTGAGTAATGGCTAAACACAATGGATTGTGGGATACAGTGTTCTGTTCATATACGGCCCATTTTGGCGTTTTAAACATGAATTCACATTCTGCAGTATGACTGTATGTTACTCTGAACACTTTTACAAACATATGTTAACATCAAAACCGAAATCTATAGCCTCACAACCCTGTTAAAACAGAGACACTCAACCAGATCAAACGAGTCAAAATGATGAACAGCAGAGAGAACAAGACGAGGAAACTCCAGCACTGACGTCATACTGCAGAGATACAGAACCAGACGGGTGGAGGAGAGAGGGAGAGGGAGAGAGAGAGAGAGAGAGAGAGAGAGAG
>JBAJNP010007208.1:0-12953 GCA_036877545.1 Yasuhikotakia modesta | reverse complement strand
GAGAGAGTGAGGGAGAGAGAGCTTGAATAAGCTGGGATTCCCGACTGCAGAAAAGACGTCATCAGGAGCACATGACCTGAGTAGCCAATCATTCTCACACACACTAATAAAACACACACACACACAATATGCTGCAGCAAAGAGATGCTTTTGAGAAATTAGCCCTGAGCACATGAGGAACACACAGACACAAACTAACACAAACACACAAACACACACACAAACACACACAGTCATTCTGAAGATAAAGTGTCACTCAATGACAGAACTGATCATGAATGAGCCATCGCCCTCCCTCCCTCTCGCTCGCTCTCCTCCTGTTGCCAAGGAGACGCCAACGTCATCCTCATCTGCTGCCATTTGTGTTGAGGAAGAGGAGGGCCGAGCAAGAGGAGAACGATATTAAAAATAAATATGAGACAGAAACAAGCGTCTTTCAGCAGACGCCCTCAATGTTGCAGGCAACCGAGTTACGAAATAACACACACATGAAATATAACAAACACACAAATAATGTACCAATGCTCACATGGGGGACACAAACACTGACCCGGATTTAGGAAGGTGTTAAAATGACCCACAATGTTGAATTATTTCACTGTTTTTTGTGTGTGTGTGCGTGTCACTGTATCTGGTTAAAAGCCCTGTTGTATAATGCAATATACACACACTATAATATGTATTATACACACAGTTCTGATCCTTGATGCTGATTGGTCGAAAGTGGCTTATAGACAGTCAAAAATAAAAATAAATTACAGTGCAAATAAAATAAAAGCGGTGAAAGATTTAAAACATGAATTTTATCTGAATGAGACTTCAAGACTCAGGAAGAGAGAGAGAAGTCGGTTCTCTGATGCGTTTACCTGCACTGTTTTATAACAGAGTGTGTGTGGGCTGCGCTGTGTGTGTGTACTGCAGGGTAAGTGCGTCACAGAAGGATTCCCTGTTTAAAACAGCTAATACACACAGATTGTGTGTCTGACTGACTGATGGAGCGAGGGAACAGGACAAAGCCCTCAAGAGGGAGGGGGTAAGATGAGTCACAGCTGTGAGGAGGAGGATGATGTCACAGGAGCTGCAGATGAGGAAGAAAGCGAGGGTCACAAAAACACCTCACACCGACACGTCCTGCAGCCTCATTATTGCAGCACTGCAGTAGCACAAAGGTTCTGGGTTCGAGTCCTGGGGAAGGCATGTAATGATCAGATGCGTAAGCCGCAAGCCGCTTTGATTTAATGCATCTGCATAAATGTACAAATAAATAAACAACATTTTCATGGAAATCACACACAGTTCTTAAATCTTTAAAACTGTCTGTTAGATTAGATAAATGGTTCATCTTATATTTACTGTGATACAGTAACTGCATGTGATTGTCATAAAAATACAGCACACTGGTTTCCTGGATGTGTTCTGAAGACCCGATTAAACCACAATCATTCTGTCCCTGACAGAACCATCAGGCAGAAGAAACGAAAGCGCTCAGGACTGTGAGGAACAGAGCCGTGTTCTGAACCAGAATCCTTCTCTGGATTCTCAGGATATGTGGGAGAAAAATCGCTTGGCCTCTCCCATCTCTCCGTCTCTAAAAATAAGTGTTCTGGGTTAGAATCTGGGCCTGTTTTGGCTCCCATTACAAACATTATGCAATGTTCACTGTTTGAGAGAGAGAAAATTCTCAATGATGAAAGTGCCACCCCATTGGACGAGGCCTCCACCAATAGAACCGGCAGCTCCATGGCAACAGGCTCTGTCACCAAGAGAGAATAGATTTCCCTCCGCCCCATGTGGTGCGCATCTGTCCCGTCCCCCAATTACACACACGATCTCACACCCCTGTGAACCGCCCCAATTACCCGCGTGTCTATTTAGAGGGCAGAACAAACAATTTACACCATCACGCCTCCGCTGCCCCCTCGTGCATCCTTTCCTCCATCTTTCTCTTGTCCACCCTTGGAAAACAAACGCCTTCGCACTGAAAGGAAAACCAATTATGCATTTCTCTTCCTTCCGGCTAACACAGGTAGCAGGTGACGTAGCTGCCAATAACGTTTACTATTTCTGTACCACAGTTTCTGCAAGTAGCTATGAAACCTTCAGGAGTTCTGCACGCCCGACCAGAACATTCCACGGGCGTCATTGATCCTCAGCCAATCAGAAGCAGTTATTGAGCTTTAGAGGGCGTGCGTTTCCTCTAATGATCTCTGTATTTACTGGAACAAGAAAATAGGGAGTGTTAGTCCGGTTCTTGGAGTCACACCTGCTCTGAGCCATCAAACAAGTCGAGTGTTTCTGAAGCTCAGCTGCTGAAGAACTTAGATGACAACCTAAACGTTTCCCAAAAGATATCATAGGGTGTTGTTAAATCGTTTCAGCACAAGGCAAACATTATAATATCTCTACATAAAAGGCAGTTCATATGCAGGGACACGTTTATGCTGTAGCAGAAATGAATGAATAACGGGTTTAAAGAACGCTAACATTATGATAACATCATCAGCCCTGCCCTCAAAGATTATGACACAAAAATGACAAGCAAATATTATTCCTCTGGATCTTCCATTACTTCAGCCAGAAAATGAGGGTGAGTTTTGGTTATAACACTGTTTTGGTATCAGTTTTTGTGATTGTAAACCAAGACGAGAATCAATACATCCATATACAAACAATATTAGCTGAATTACATTGAGGTTTAAAGAGCCATTATATAAGGCATTGCCCTTGGAAAACATCACAACGCTCATCGCAGCCTGAGACATTAAAAGAGTTTAAAAACTTCTGACTATTATTCAATGTATTTACTTGTTATTCAATATCAAATCAGGAATTCCTTTCAATTATTTTGGCACAATCCTCAATTATTCCCAACACTATCCTGAGAACACAAACACTGGAGTGTGTGACTCCACAAGTAGCTACAGAAATCTGGATTTAACAGATTTGAAAACAGGAAATATATTTTGTTAAATAAAATGCAATAGATTGAGTATCATAGTTAGAGTGAGTTTGATTCTGTACCTCATGCACTGAAGATCATTAACAACAGTTTCTCACAGATTACATGAATGAGCACAAGAGCAGTTCTGTTCTGAGGAAACAGCGGCACACACACAGAAACCGGCTGCCCACGCTGCTGATCTTTAAGTGTGCTAGACTGGTAGCTATTAGAACACGCCGCAGCTTCACCGCACGACTGCTGGACTCGTGCAAATGTCACATATTTGTGTTTCTGTGCAGATGTGATTATTTCAGCAGCTCAGAGGGACCGAGTGCAAACGCAACGCCCAAAATCATTCAGTTAAAGCTGCAATTCGTAACTTTGAAAAAACCAACACAGTTACTGAGAAAATACATGACAGATCTGTGTTCAACACCATCACCAAATTCACAACACTAACCTTATATGATATATAACCTCATAACTAAATTTTGTGCTTCAAACAGAGATGGTGGCAGAGAGGCACAAATTGCGGCCTGCGGCTTGAATGCGCCGTTTTTGATGCAACGCTTTGTAAAAGGGCTGATGGTGCAGGTTTAAATCATGAATGTAGCGGCGTTCTCTGTGACGCGCGCCGCGCTGGCAGCGAACGCTTCACACTGATCTCAGCCATCTGTTCAGGTGCCGCTCGACTCCAAAAACAACAGCACTGCATTCACACTGACTCTCTCACCCCCAACTCGGTGGAAAAACACGTCTATTTTCATCCTTTCACCCAACCTCCTCAACACAAACACACACAGAGGAAGAGAGAGAGAGAGAGAGATGAGCGCCACAACCTTTAAACAACCGTTTAAAGACACAGACACTGAAACGCATTCTGGATTAGCGTATTAGCTCGGCATATGCCACAGACTGGCATTCAGACTGGCACAGGCCGGCTGTGTCAGCTGCCGTTGGTCTGTGGGCAGTGTTTCACTCACTGCAGCATACAACACTGGATTTAAACACAGAGCAACAAGCAAACTGGGGTCAGTCTGAGGGCAGGACGGGGGCATGATCTCATGATGTAAATGACTGATGTTCATCCGCAGCAGTGTAACGTTACAGCTCTAAATACATCTGACTGCACCACACAAATATTTACAGGAGTGACAACCGCATTCTACAACCGCATTCGCTCCAGAAAATCTCTCTAATGCACGTTAAAGGTAGGGTATGCGATCTTTTCCGGCGCGATCTCCTACAAAACAAATAAACACACACAGTTTAACAGCAGAGTACAACATCCACCGTTACATTGAGAATTGAAAACTGTATTTAGCAGAAACAAAATAAACATCATCTGCATTTACGCTTCCAAAACTGTGCCGTGTTCACATGACAGAGCAGCGGAAATCACAAAATCTCAGACCACACGGTGAACGAGACTCTGAGCATTGTGTACATACACTTAAATAACGTTTAAAATTAATCATAGGAATTTGATAAACTATTTCTAATGCCAGAATCATGTGATTTCATCGCTCTCTGTGTATCTGTGTGGCCAGAATAACATCAACAAAACACAGAGCAGTTATTTGATTCTGATGAAAGATTAGAGACAAACACACTTTCCACAAACACAATCCAATAACAGGCATAAACCAGAGGTTTGTTTGGTTTTGTGCCTGAAACACAATTCTTTAAAAGCTACATGTTGTGTTTATATGCAACACAATTAATCAATAACTGTGTTAATGTAACATCAGGGCTGAACATGAGAGGGAAGCTGCAAACATGTTGACTTTTCAGACAATAACAGAGAACGCTGAGCTGGTATAGATTTGATTTCCTCTCCTCGACCACAAACACACACACACACACACACATAGCTTTTCCCACGGTTGCCATTAGTATGCAAAGACGATGTTGGCTATCAAGTGCAGGCAGACAGCAGATAAACACACTTCAACACAACACACCAATCACTGCAGACTGTCACACACTCACAAAATATGACCATTCTCAGCCCATTCATTCGACTGGAGAAGCTGTGAGACAGACAAAATGTTTTGAGGCATAAATCACTTCACAATGAGGTGAATTCAAACCAAACACACACAGGCAGGAGTTATCCACATACGGACCAAATGCATCCGGCTGTAAGCGTTTCTCCTACACAAACACTCTTCATTGAAACAAGTTACATACAGTGACACGGGTTCTACCTGTGATTGGCCCAGCTGACAGCCAATGAGAAGCCTGGCTTACAGAAGACACAGATCTGTGAGGGAGCAGATGGCTGTATCTATGACACAGGGTTCACAGTAAAAGTGATAAGACAGTGAGTGAACTCAGAACACCAGAACCGACCAGCTCAACGGAACCACAAATATCAATAGAACCACAAATGTCACCATTTAAGGTTACCATTATAACCATTATATGTTACCATTAAAGGCATCCTAACAGCAATCACTGAATACATTTACATTATATATTTACATTAAAATATCTACAGGTCTGTAGTCTCATTATACATCTCAATTATTATTGTGGCTACTATGGCAATACACGCTCACTGACTATAACACAACGGCTACATGTACTAACAGCTATTTAAAACACTAGTACCGGCTGCAGTTGACTAGCGGTGCACAGCAGACACTAGTTACATCATGACTGGGATGTGTGGTGTTACAAAACAGAACCCAGCACTGGGTTGGGCCCATATTCAGTCTACAGACATAATTAAGACACACGGATAACAACAAAACAAAAGACTAAATATTTCTTTTGGAGCAGAACGTGTTGACTCAGTGCTCGGACATCTTGCATGTCAGTGTTTCTCATGAGCCGTGTGACTCACGGCCATATGTCCCACAATCGCTCAGCTGTTAAAGCGTCATTCAAACTCATTCATTTCGTTAATATTCATGAGGGCGTGAATCTGTGCGATTGTCACACGTCTTTAACAAGCCAAGATATATGATCCACAAACCCGTGCGTGTCAACATGCTTCTCGTTTCTGAATCTGATTCATTATTCAGGCTGGATGAGACGTACAATGAGAAGACAAAGAGACAGGATGGAAATCACTGGAAATGTGTCTAAATAACTGTGTGTGAGCGCTGGCTGTTATTAATAGAGCGGCAGAGTTTTTTTCAGTGTGCAATCTCCATTTCTCTCTCATTTTCTTCTCATCTCTGCTGAGAATTCACTCTCTTTGTTTCTCTCCCTCTGTTCTAGCACACAGTGTACAAAAATAACCCGCGCATATGTGTGTGTGTGTGTGTGTTTATGTATGTGTGTGTACACTTGCACCTGAGACACACACATGTTTTGGGGGGGAACACACACAGATCTGTGAGCGCAGAGATAAAGTCACAACCATTCCTGAAAAAGATGAAACAACATTGTGGTCATTTTTTGACAATAAAAACTAAAGTGTGTGACTTGTTTCACATTTGCTGATTTTTCATTTAATATGCAGAACCAACATCGATTTCAGCAACGCAAACAGCATCAGAGGGGTTCAAACGCATCGGTCACCCACAAATCAATTCAAGGAACCGATTTGAAACGGTCGTCCCACGATTCATCTGCCGTCAGAGTCGTCATGTCAAAAGAGAGAGAAACTCATTTAAGAAGCAACATTTCAGAAACAGTGACATCGCCTCATCAGAGGAGCCGTCGCCTTCATAAGCAGTTTTTGGAAATTTCCCATAAGTGTCATTTTCACGGCCTCCTCCTGACGTGTGTTATTATCACCCCCGCTCAGATCTGTGCTGTGTGACATGATAAAGTCTCTTCATCCGCCCTCAGAGAGGAGGAAGAGGACGAGGGACGAGTGAAAGGGAATTCCTCATTACCTCAGCAAACGCCCTACCTCACTCTCTGCCTCGCTCTCTACCTCATTCTCTACCTCGCTCGCTGCCTCTGTATCGACCTGCACATGAGTGGGCAGACAGCAACCACACACACACACACACACACACACACACGACCAGCTGACCCCCACCAAACCTGTCATTTAGACACCTATAGACATTAAATCTGTCAGATAAACGCTCACAGCGTAAAACGTCTCAGTTCTACACCAGAATTAAATTAAACATCATAACCGAGTCCAATTATGTTCTAGGAGAAGAAACTTAATGATTGTATTTTAGGGGGCGCATCAAAACATCCTGCAAAAGACAGGAGAACTGATCTCAGATCTGCCCTATTTTGAGATGTATGAAGGATTGTGTAAACCTGTGTGTGGCTCCACCTGACGTCAGAAAATGATGTCAAAACCCACAGCAGGGGGATTCAGAAAGCTGCAGTCTACAGCTCGCATGCAGACGCAGCTGCATGCATCAGTCCCGCTTGCGTTCGCACGCCACACATTTCACACAGAGCTAAACTTCAGCGCATCCTCTTCAACTCTTTGACCCATTTTCCCCTCTTGCAGCCCTGCTGCTGTCAGAGGGACTGTGACTACATTTCCCACAATGCACTGGAGCTTGAGTCATAATTTCAGTAAGGGCTCAGACATGAGAAATGAAGTAAGAGGCGGGTAACGCTGCGACTGTGAGAGATAAGCAGACTGATTTAAGACAAAATCACGACAGAACTGTCTGCCTAGAATAGTCCTTTACTAATAGTTTCACATGCATGCATGCATACCTACGCATGTGCAACACACACACACACAGCTTACTGTATTCAGTGATGTGGTCCTAATATCCTCACAGCATCAGTTGCGTGCTGTTCTGCATCGCATGCAGCGAGCGCATTTCAGTGCATGCTAACGGAGGAGACAGATCACCACTCTGCGTTCTCCCTCGCTTCGTGCCCGACGCCCCCCCTGCTTTTTCTCAATGAAGCACAGGCTCTCTCTCTCTCTCTCTCTCTCTCTCTCTGTGAACACGAGCATGCGCTCATTTGCTTTACCTCGTTGTTTGACCACCCATCTCCATTCGCTGTCTCTCTCTCTGTATAACTGACCAGGACAGTGACCGAGGGATTATAAAACACACCTAATAAATGCTATTATTACTGACCAAAACACACCTAATACATGTTATTATTACTGACCAAAACACACCTAATACATGTTATCATTACTGACCAAAACACACCTAATACATGTTATCATTACTGACCAAAACACACCTAATAAATGCTATTATTACTGACCAAAACACACCTAATAAATGTTATTATTAGTGACCAAAACACACCTAATACATGTTATTATTACTGACCAAAACACACCTAATACATGTTATTATTACTGACCAAAACACACCTAATAAATGTTATTATTACTGACCAAAACACACCTAATACATGTTATTATTACTGACCAAAACACACCTAATAAATGTTATTATTAATGACCAAAACACTCAATGAAACAACTTACAATGCACTGACTGATCTACAGCCACTAAACAGCCATAATGACACATAATGACAGCAGGGCGCTATTTCAGAAGACTTTCTCATAAACTTCTGGTGGGTGTGATGAGACTAAAGCTACAGAAGATATAGACATCTCAACATCAACAGACCTTACAGTCAAACCAACAAATTCTGTATAAATTATAAGAGAAAGATAATAAATGTAATATGTATAAATGCTGAACTGCAAAATAACAATCCCTTTGAAACAAACAATGTTTTAAAATACCATTACTGTGTAACTTATAAAGCTGAAATAATTTAATTTAATTTAACTCAACTGAAAAAGACTGAAAAGTCATTTACGCCTAGCATGGCCTGAAGGTGAGTAAATTATTGAATATTTCTCATTTTTGGGTAAACTACTCCTTTAATATCCATGATTAAGATTCCCAAACTTTCTGACAACACTTGAACTCTCTCTAAACCCGCTGGCAAACTACTTAATAGATAATTCATCCTCAGAAAGCAATTTCTAGTCGGCTAAATATTTTACACCTGAATAACTACAAAATTGACCATTAAAGTTTCCATGACTTTAAGTCAGACGACAGAAAAGGACTGTGGGCTGTCAGGGAATCCTGCATTGACCACAGTTGTCAAGCCAGCGTAGCTCTTTATTGAAGATCAATAGAAACTGGAGATGCGTGTTCATATCATCTTCTGCTTTCACTGGCTTCAACAGGCAGGACAGACTGTTGTATAACTGAGGGAAACATGGACTCTCATCTACTTTAACAGCCCAGGATGGTGGACTGACTAACTAGTGATTAGTGCTTGGTGAGATTTACTAGAAGCAAATATACAAGGTAAAGTCATCTTTAAACGTAACAGCAAAAATGTTCAAACAGGTTTCCCACAATCCTCCCCGTTTAAACCTCATCTGCCATTGGTCAGAAACGCACATCAGTCTGTGTTTTAAAACAGAACAATGTTCTGCAAGCACTAGTGGGTCATTGAAACCATCTTACCCACCCACAGAGCCAGAGAAACCTCAGAACTCACAGCCTCTTAACAGAACCATGTTTCATTCTCTGTCCTGTTTCAATGCAAGTGACCGGTTAGCGCTAATACAAGCCTCAATCCTCTGTTTCCTTCAGTCACTACCAACCAGCAACCATTAATAATTTACAGAGAGAGAGAGGGAGAGAGAGAGAGAGAGAGGGAGAGAGAGGAAGAGAGAGAGATGCTTGTGCAAAGACCAGAGAAAATGAGGCAAAAGCAGGAGGAAACCAGCAAATGAGGACAAGAGAGAGAGCGAGAGAGAGCGAGAAAGAGAGAGAGCAGATGAAGAGAAAAGCAGGAATTAGAGGAAGAGATGAGAGGAAAGGTGTGAGATGAGGAGGAGAGAATCTCACAGCATCATGGATCTGGGAGGCAAAGATGAGCGAGCGAGAGAGAGAGAGAGAGCGAGGGAGGCGCAGCACATGCTCCAGCAGGCGTCTATAAATAGCTCTTCAAATCTCTGAAGAAAAAACAGCATACAGGCTGCGCTACTGCAATCGCACCATAACACCACAATCCACACACACCGCTCTCCTCACAATAACATGCAGGACCGGCCTGTGATAATCACACACATCACACAGCTGATCAGCACTAAAGCAGCTCTTTTAGTGTCACACACAGCGGCACATGTGGGTGTACTGCGCCAAACATCAAAAATCTGCTTCCCTTCAGCTGCATTCGCTCCCATTATATTCCCACACACACCAAAACCAACGTTTAATTCAGATTAATTCTGTGTCCGGCGGGTAAAAGATTTAGGGATGTAAATTCAGATTCGAACATCTTTACTAGTTATTTATTTTGTTGAGAAGTTTGGGCATAAAGAACATGATAAACTCTTAACCAACACACATGGCTTTTAAAATACACTATAAAGCTCAAGCTGTGACAATGGCGTCTGCTCAGTGGTACCACAGGTACATGCACTAAGAAAAATGTGGTTCACGTATAAGAAGCATTTTGGCTGTACGGTTCCACAGAGAACCTTCAACATCGGCACTGAACCAGCAGCCTCACAACGAGAGTCAAAAACCCTACAGAACATTAAATACATTTTACCACGTAACCATTTACTAGCCGCCTAGCAAACCATGTAACCGCTCACCCTGCGCTAACTAACTTAACACTGAGCAGCAAACTTGAACCCCGAGACACACAAACAGTCATAATTAAGTGTTGCTGTACTTACACCAGCCGTGCTTCTAAATAATTCAACCAAGACTGATTTCCTATTTCTACACTTGCTTTGCAAACACAAGAACCCAATGGTGTGTGTTAGCAGCATCACAGAAGAACCGACAGCACAGACCCGTTTATAAACTGATGCCATATTACAGGACAACTGGTGTGTTTGTATTGCAGTGACACATCACATTGATTGTTATGGATTACATTATACAGATCACATAACATAACGTTTGTTATGCGAGACCACAGCTTAACTGCACTTATAGTTTTATCCATATTGAAACCTAAGCAAACAACTGATGTTTATTTTAAAGGGAACGTTCCCTCCCTTTGTTTCTTCATCCCTCCTGATGTTGAGCTGCACTGAACACCGACACCTTAACAAACAGCATCAACATCCTTTGTGCTCCGCAGAACAGAGAAAGTCAAACAGGTTTCAAAAGCCTGAGAAAACAACACCAGAACCCAATCTTGCATCTCAAGAGAAACGAACCAGCAGAACCGACAACAGGTGAATCACACCGACCCAAACAGGCACCTTATGGGACAGTGATGGTGTCACCGGTGGATCAGGAACCCGGTCTGGTACCGTGACGCATAACTACCACAGATCGCGGTACCGTCACGGTAATAAACCATCTATGGCAGCACGTATTAAACGACTTACAGGCATCGTGACGCTAAACACAAGCGTTCCGCGTTAGTCGCGTCGCTGTCAGTTTATTCTCCCTCAGCGCTGACGCGCGGCACGGCGCGTCGACACCTGTGCCGTTTAAAGCGCGTTCACTTACCGTTTAATCCCCGGCGTTCTTGTAATCCGCCCGCGGCTGCGGTGAGGCGTCGGGACGCGTTGCGTCGCGTTGCGTTGCGTTCTCGGGCGTTCAGCTGAATTCAGACCGAGTGTTTGTGACACGATGTCGGTTAACTAGTTAGCCCGCGGCGGCTAAGCTAAGTCAAGATAACAAACGGCCGCCTCACGACATCACCGGCGCTCGGGGTGGGCTGACCAAACGCGTTTTAAACGGGCGACCCCCGGGACGTACATACCGACCACCCGGTAACCGAATAACGGCCGTTAAACCGCCGCCAAGCACGAGCTCGCGGGAAGCGCTCGCGACTGTCAACACCGCGCGGCGCGAGCGAACTGGACCTCGGGTGGGCGGGGCTTACACGTCACGGGCGCCCAGCAAAACACGAGCGCTTTGCGTTTCCTTGCGGTTCCGTGGCGTGGGTTCAGTTCACGAACCGAAACCAGCAGCGTAAAACGTACCAGAAAACACGGACCGCGCGAGGTGGACGTACGATTCGCGCCGGATCCGGATCCCTTAATCCGAATAAAGGGAAACAAAATGAAGGGAAAGTACGAACCCGCTTTCTGCGTATTACGTCACTGAAGTGTGCGTTCTTCCCGCAGTGAGCGGAAGATGTCGCTCTTTCTGTCGCGTTAAAGGAGAAACGAGGTTTGGAAACGGATTTGACGCTTTAAAACTGTCGCTGACGCGATTTTACGCAAATGACCGAATCACGCACGAGCCCGTCTGACGTTTCGCATTAATATGTTCTGCACGAATTGAACGTTTATGAAGAACTTTAGAAAAACATTAAGGCAACGTTCTGAGAACGTTCCCTGGTGGACGTGTGTGAGATACTATAACTTGGCCCGGTTCTGGTGTGTGTTTGACTATAACTTGGCCCGGTTCTGGTGTGTGCTTGACTATAACTTGGCCCGGTTCTGGTGTGTGTTTGACTATAACTTGGCCCGGTTCTGGTGTGTGTTTGACTATAACTTGGCCCGGTTCTGGTGTGTGCTTGACTATAACTTGGCCCGGTTCTGGTGTGTGCTTGTTCTTTCACTTGTTGATTTTCTGAGGTCAGAGGCGGAACGTTCCAAATAAAGCCCACCATGAACTCACCGTTCACTTTCACCTTTACCCGACTTACCGTGACCACACAGCACACAGATCTCTACATGTACATATACAAGTCCACACGTGTGAAGACAGAACACAGCTGTTTTTAATATTAAACATATTATCAACATTTTATTTCAATAAAGAATCGCGTTTATCTCTCAGCTTTATCTTATTAAATGCTTTCTCGTGACTTCTGTTGGCGTTTTATCTCTGAACGACTGTCAGATGACTTCATGTTACTGCCAATCTCATTACTTTACCCTAATGTAAAGTAAGTTAATATATGATCATTATTATGTAAAGTAACCTGCAAGTTTCTGTTTCAACGTCTGCATCACAGCTAATAATGTAGATAGTAATGAGATCCAACTAAATCAAACTTTAATCACATTTCATATTTTAACTATTTTTATCACATTTTTAATTGGTTTATCACATTTTTATTTGGTGTGCTTTATTAATCACATTTT
>JBAJNP010007207.1:0-23245 GCA_036877545.1 Yasuhikotakia modesta | reverse complement strand
TGTAAGCTGTAGTTGTAGCAGATTCTACACCACTAGGGCTGTGCTGACCTCATGCTTCGTAAATGTTCCCGTGGAAGCTCCCCATTGTCTCCAAAATCCACATAATACAAATCCACCAATCCGGATGCCAGAATTCCCAACACCCGAGCACGATTCCATGTGCCATGATCGCTGTATGGAGCAGCCACTATATCTCCAACAATAATGGTCTCCACTCTGTGTTCCTGGGACAATAGAGAAAATACTGCCTATTGTCCATTGTTGTGTTTATAAAAGACCACATCAAGATCAAACAAGCTTACTTGCGAGGTGTCACTGTTGTAGAAGCGGCTCATTTCATCTGTCAGTTTATCCAGCTGCAGAGATCGAACCCCCAGAATCTGAATCCAGAAGTGCTGTGGGTTCTCAGAGGCAGACACATACACCTCCAGATGCTCATCGGGCTGGAAGCTCAGATCTGGACTGGGAACTTACAAAACAAGTGTGAAGTTATCAGTGATCAGATCTTAGGTTTGGTTAACATCCCTGTAATTATGTTAAACTACTTTTTGATTCCTAATCTAAATCAGTGTGAAACTGATTCTTACTTTCAAATTTTGAGACCTCCAAAGATGATGGAGAGAGAATCTCCTCCTCTGATCTGAAGGAATTTTCAGCCGTATCACTGCCGTCAACTAAGCCGTTGGCTGTAACAAGCCCATCTTGTTTGAGATCAGACCCCTGAGAAGATAACTCTTGGCCATCAGGAATAAATAATTCATTCTCTGGTCTTTGAGCTTTGTTAAATTGCTCTATCTCCAGTGGTTTTCTCTTCTGACGCAGTGCGGAGGACTGGCTAATCCGCTTTCGTACGGTTTCATTCTCCACAACCTTCTCCATGATCATCTCCTGCGAAGCCAAACGTAACCTAACATTGTAACCATGTTTTGCTTGATGATATAATTTCTGCCCATAATGACAGTCTTGCTGTCAATGAAACACACAACAGATGTCTTTTCATCTCGGCTTTATACCTCAGACTTTCACAGCCTCTATAGCCAAACCTTTTGGACCAATGAATGTTACCTTTGCACTTTGAACTTCCTTGCGTGTGCCAGTAATTGTGATTTTCCCCTTCTCCTCTAAGCTCCGCCCCTGATCTCTGGGGCAGTTCACTCTGGCCCCTGAGACCCTGTTTATGAACTTCAAGGTCTCACCACCACGTCCTGGGGTAGAAATGAACATTTCATAGGAAAGAAGAGAAGGTTAATTACATTAGTCAGACTAATATGGAACCCAAACATTCTATTAACAAAAAAAAGATTCTAATCACACTTTGGGTCGTAACCATAGACCTACCTATGATCCGTCCAAATGCTGTTTGAGGCACTTCTATGACGTCACTGATGACCTCACAGTCAGTGGCCAATTTCTCCAGTGCACACTGTGCTACAAGAACCTGCTCAGGTGAACCCTGGATGAGAAAATTCACTGACGTCTGATCTCCAGTGTTTGGTAGCACATTTACCTGAGCACCAGACTTCTGATTCACCTGCACAAATGGGAATATTAGAGAAATGCATGTCTTAACATATTGCAACTCATACACTATATTGTAGCATGAAACTGTTCCACAGCTGACAACTAAAATCAATAAAGTGAACCTACGTGTTGAAGGTAATAATAATTGTTGAACACACAAGGAAGAGAATAACACTCACTATGTTTAGAAAGGTGCTCTGATATCTTGCAATAGATCGGTACACATCAAGCGGAACAGATAATCTGAACTCTTCATTGCTTTGGCATTGTACTACAGAGCCAAAAGATGGAACAAAGAACATTTACGTTAAATTATTATTGTTTTACCTTAAATTATTATTGCCTATAATTCTGAAAGACACAATTTGACAAATCAACACATGAAAGCTGATTTCAGTGTTGAGGGAATGGCAATACATTCATGGCAATATGAAAATACTGCTTACCACTGCTGCTTCGAATGTGACGATAAACAAGGTAGCCCACCGTGGCCCCCACAGAGAGGCCTGCAGCCAAAGCTACTTTCTTCCCCGTGCTCAGGTTCTTCCACGGCCCATCTTGCGCTGCAGCCATCACTTGGGTCGGATTAGCCAGTAAACTCCACCTAAAGAGAATCGTTTATGAAGTCTTTAAACAGACCAGTGCCAGAACTTTAGTCCGCACCATGTACAACCTTACATGGGTCAGAGCAATGCCATGCAGCAACAATAAATAAAAGAGCAAAGATGGGTCTTCGGTGGGTTTTGAGATGTGCCTCGCACCTTCCAAAATTTGTTATGTAGCATAGAAATCTCCAGAACTGTATTTTGAGATTGCTACCAAAGAAGGTTTATAGGATTAATGTGTCATAAGATTAATCAGCCCACTTTATGTTACCCAAAACCACACTTTAGGAAACAAACAAATACCTCAATAATTGGGTTGAGGACAGCAAAGCTTGTGAAAACCTTTCAAGAAGCTTTTCAAACACTCGGCACACTTAACAACAGAGTGTTTGTTTAATTGAATTGGGTTTTCAGACTTTTAAGCACAGCAAAGCAGTGGACAATGTTGATGCAATATCAGCACATTTAACTGTTTAGCAGTTATGGCCAGGAATGCAAGTAGACTGTGGCAACATCAGGTGCTGAGCCAATGGTGTATTTAAAACAAAGATGTATTGTGTTTTTAAGTTACTGCAGATAAACTAAACCCTGAAAATGTGCAATTGTACACAATATGGTGTTATGTTTTGACAAAAGTCACGGCTAATGCTTGACACATAAGTATTTCTCAATCATTCATAAATCAAAAATCAAACTGATTTAACATGGGATAATACAAATAATTTACAAATTTTATTCACCACATGAATTTAAAAATACATACAACTAAATTTACCATATTAATCAAAGTCAGTAGACATTTGTCTATAAATTTAAACATTTGTCTTGACTGACAAATGCAAATGTGTGATTTGCTTTAAAATGCCAGTTACAACATGCAACACAACAAACATACATTTTCCTGTCCTGCAGTAGCCACAAGGGTGAAATTAAGACCTAGTTGCACCCAGCCATTTAACAGCCATTTGCCAACTATACCAGCTGAAGGAGAAAGCAAAACACCAGCTTAGTTCAACGACACGGACGCATAAACCTGAAATGACAGCATGCAATAGATTCTCACTGTGAAAACAGGGCAGTGGGGCTGTAGCTCAGAAACAAGCGGGACTTGGGAACGTCCATGTCCATGTTGGACCCCAGCTCACCTAACTTTCATCAGCAGGACGAACCGGCAAAAAGTGAAACATGATTAAACATCGTCTTTGATGCATGTTATGATGCTCTCGCTGGGTTCATTGCATACCTGGTTTAGACCTGCTTTATATGCGTCTAACTCTTGCTCTATGCAAACCTCGTTGGGTGCATTTGCATGTACTTTGTTTCACAGTATCGTTATTGGATTCCTGCACATGCAAAAACATTCAAACGGGACCTGTTGTGTATGAATATCGTGCACGAGCATAACGCGCGTGCGAGTGTTAACGCGGCGTCCGTAGCGCGTGATGGATGTCACGGAGGGTGCGGTACATTTCCTCCTTTAACCAAATGTATCCTATCGCTTACGTTCATGCATGTTTCATAGCCCACGAATGACACAGGAGTTTTAAACCGGTTATGCATTTGCAACATATAGAAAAGGTCGTTTGAATTGTCACCAACCAGGATGAGCCATTGCACCAAAATTAAAACCGTGTCATTTACCTCCAAACCGGTATGATACGCAAACGCACGAACGCAGAGTCCTTCAAACGCTCTTTATGACACCCGTCGGCGTGCCGCTGATTCACCGGCGCTACGCTTGCGCTGTAGTACGCAGCACGTACGGTTAACGTCTCAACAATGATTGGCCAACATCCCACAGCTCCACCACCAGATCCAATCACCACCTCTGACGTCGCACTTCCTGCAAAATCACAGAGAATCTGATCCCATGTGATGATCACGCCCTCTTCTGGAAGATGGGCGCAGGACACCCTGAGGGCCTGGAGCAGTTGTTTTCCTGCAGCATTGATGGCTGGGATGTATAAAAACATGTCTTCATTTATTTTCAGAAAGCTTCTCATTCTTTTAAAGAATGCAATGGTAATGAATTGCTAAGGAGGTGATTTAGACGTTATATTATAATTTTTATAATCCCAAATGGTGTATCTTACCCCTTAAGGTGACACAGAAAGTTAAGAGTTGTAGCTATATAGCCTTTCTGTTATAGAGAATATAGCATATTATAGATGATATAGCAAATGCAATATGCTAACTTCAGTTAATTGTAGACATCAGTTCAAGCTTATTTTTTGCAATAATAATAATAATAATGTAGATGTAAATTAAATGGTTTAGGTCCCTTGACACTCCATAACAAAGAAGAAAGAGCATGTGGACATATTTATTAACATAATTGATTCACAAATAATCTGGGGGCAATGTCAAAGACATTTTTAAAAAATACAAACTGTACAACATTTATAAATCGTATGAACATTCATAAATAGCAAATATTTGTATATTGAGTCAATCAGTGCGTGTTGTAGCCCAGGCACATATTTCAGAAAGAAGTTTTAGCTAAAAATAGGTCTAATTCACACACCTGGTTTATACATATGTGGCTACAGCCGATTTGACTGATGGAAGTCAGTAACTTTTGAGTTTAAAAGTTATCAGTCATATTCAGCAGGTGAATAAAGATAAATAAACATTTATCAGCATTGCATTAATTGTCATGCAGACATCTGAAAATCAGAGAGAAATTTGTAAAGAAAATAATTTCAAAACAACTGTACAAAAACACTGCTCAGAACTCAGAACATGTTTCCTGTTACTATTTGCACATACTTGACTGTAATTATTAAAAACAAAATTCACCCCTTTTCATGTAGATATGTTGTTTTTTAAATTGTACATTTCCTCATATCACTAATTCAGCACCAATTAAAAAAGAATAAAAAAAATAGTAGGATTCCTTCTACTGACTCATTTTTTCATTACTTTAAAAATCTGAATTAGGGCAGTTTAGTTAAACAACCCTGTGGATAAATGTTAGCAGAAGCTGACATAAATGAGCCAGTGTCACTTCTTAAACACACAACACAAGAAATGCCAAAATATGCACAACATATAATCAAACATTCTGTGTCTATGACAGTCTTTAAACAATAAACAAGGCTGTAAGGTGGCAATCATTAGATGTTCAAAATGAATTCCATTAACTAGCTGCTGTGGAGAGGTTACACTATGTAGTAATGTAAAACAAAGTTACACAGGAACCAAAAGGCAGGAAACCCATAAGTTAAGACATTTTCAGTACATAATGTGGAATAAGGGACTGACTGTAGCCTATAACATGTAAATGAGAAAGGCCGTTCGCTCAGAAATTTATTTTAGTTATTTTAAAGTTATTTTAAAATGCTCCAGGCATAACCGGAATCTTAAACTTGATTGGTTTAGGGTAGTGAAAGAGGAATGAGGAATTACACTAGCATTGGTAATAGTGGAAATGCTGGTAATTTGAAGATTAGCTGGTTATCGTCAGAAAGTGAACTTGCAGTGCTAACCAGGGTCTGATCTTAAAATCAACACATATTTTGTGAGCCCCTTATATTCCATAGCTGCAGCCCGACTGGATAAATTAATACAACCTATAAAGATTATGAAATTGAATTACAGTATATATAGAGAGGCAATTTGCTAGAGGTAGAACAGAAAAAGTTCAACATCCCTCTTTACCATTAAACACTGAAAAATATGGATGAGGAAACAAAGAAATTGCAAAAATAACACAAATATGTATTTTGTAAAATAGCTCCACAGTAAGATAGATTATGTACAGTTCCAGAATCTAAACACTGAAAATAATTTACAAACTGCTGTGCAATGAGAAACCATTTGCTTTTTTTTTGCATGCAAATAAATTCAGTGCATTCTGGCTGACAATCACAGATGTTAAAACATATCAAATATCTTTAGTAGAGAGAAGACGGAACATTCTTTAGCTGGAAAGGTTTTTCTCTCACGTTGTCTGATAGAAAGTCCTTCGGTTTTGATTGAATTAAGAGCTTAGAGTTCCCAATGTGAAGTAAAAATAGAGATTAAAAAATAAATTGATCAAGACTACAAAACAAAGATCCAAACTAAAAGATTCATAAAATCACTTATATTAGCCCCAGTGTGTGTTTGTGTGTCACTGACTGTGATTTATAGAAGCAATAGAAATAAAGCTTTTGGGGTATAACTGAATCTTGGCATGCTGACCCGCCAGTAAACAAGTGCTGTGTGACCATATATGAAGCCAAACTGAACTGAGTTACTAATGAGTTTTTGAGAAATAATAAAACCCAATTCACCTGTGTGTGCCTTCTTAATACAGCAACATAATCACAAAATAAAAGTGAATTAAATATATCTCCTCTCAATATGAGGTAAGTTCAGGTGATGACATTCACATTATAACCTGTTATAACAGGCTGCAGGCTCCTCTGACATATGGTACATGCTCAGTGAACTGCATGAGAAATTAGCAGGGCGTTTCATAAAGCAGGTTTAAAATAACAACACTGAGGGGAAAATACAGTTAAAGCTCAACATGTGAGCGGCCAATTGTTTTGTTTACCTCTTACATTCAACTGAACTGGAAACATGAGATCTTTATTACACAACAGCTAATATAAAAGGAAAATAATCATGCTAATTTAGCCCTCCATTGTACAGTTTGGTTATTTACACTATAGCGTGCACTACAGCTATGAGGTTTTAAAGATTAGGGATTAAGGAATGACCTCATTTTAAAAAATCCCACCAATAATTTACCCTGTTCATATTCAAAGCAGCATGCAAGAGAACGTCCCTCAAATGACAAAGATAAAAACTCTACTTTGAGTAAAGCTTAACTTAAAACATTTCATTGATTTATAAAAGCAGCCCTCGGTGGCCATTTAGGCAGAAATTAAGCCCCGCCCATCAGAGGTGTGGCAGGAACAGCTCTGTTGGGAGGACTCCAAAGGTTTTGTTTTTTCCACCAGTGAAATGATCATGAAGCTACAACTGTAGGTGCAGATCAGAAGGGAGAGTTCATGCCCAGCTTAGTCTCAAACTGAAGCTTCTGTCTCTTCTGGTACCGCACCCGTACCCTGAAATCAGCACCGAAACTTACTGGTTATCAAAATATAGGTGTGGATAAAAGGACAGTCTTAAGATTTTAAGAAACAATAGATTTAGAATCATGATTATGTTCTACTGTTCTTTTCGGGTTAAGATCGACACATTAATATAACTTTGCTTACAAAAAATGTAATCGTTTGTACAAAAACTTTAATAAAAATTTTACATTTAATCACTCTTATGATGTGCTATGAGACTTTTTAGAATGCACATAAATGTAAATAAGAACATAGGCCCTTTTTTTGGAGATTATCATTTACAAATTTTCAATTTACAAATCAACTGCTTAGAAATTTTCTTTTCAGAAGAAAGCAATGTGTTCCTGGTTTAGAACATTATTTAGCATATATTCTGTTAAACAAACATTTATGTATGATACTTTAATACGTCTTATTACTTAAATTCTTTGTTTTTAATTATAAACATTTAATTATTATCTTATTCTTGTGTGTATTTACCCTCTTACCTGATTTCATGCAGTTTTACAACTTCGTTGATCAGCACCACAAATACAACGGACAGAGAAATCAACAGCCAGACCATCAAGGGGACGTGACCTAGAGTGAAAACTTCTGAACTCTTGTCCTGCCACAAATGATAATCTATCACAGCTTGCACTACCTGTCCCAACAACCTGAGAGGGGGACAGATAAAAAACCCAGTTAGTGAAGTTAAGCGATCTCAAACCAACAGAAAATGACTGACAGCAAGAGGACATTCAGCGTATTAAGGTGTGTTGTATGTGTTAATCTGCAAATCTGAAGTGAATCTGAGGAGAATCTGAAGTGAATCTGTGAAACTGTGTAAGACACTCACACTACAGGTAATGTGAGGCACCACCATGTGTTGCTGAATGGGTTCTTCCTCCAGAGGGGCTGTGACCGGTGGACATAACTCAGAGAGATGACCACTGAGGGGGGAAAGAATAAATGAGTTCACATGCTCGACAGGAACATGTGTAATGGCTATATAATCAGAAACGCTTCAGCCAAATTCCAATAATAACTGGAATTTTTATGCATGTTAATAGTCATTGTTTCTGAAGTCACCTGTGTGCAAAGCCAGGAACCCTGCCATGACCTTCTGAATCAGAAGCAGCCCATTGGATAATTCACCAAACCACTGAGGGGCATCCTGAGAGCTGCATGAATGAATCGTTCATTAGAACTTGCAACAAACTTATAATCAATTAAATCCAAACATGCATCAAGGAAAATTTAGTTTTTGTGTGTGTGACTGTGTACCTAGATGTAAGAATGTTAGAGCAAGTAACAGTTCTGTTATCAGTTTTTGCTGCTCTAGAACACACTTCCTGTAGAGAAAACCCAAAGCCGACTAGGTAGACCAACATCGTCAGACCAAACTTCAACAGGAACCAGCAAAGGAAATAGTGCTGCGTCTGTGGGAGGGCATCAAAAATAATCTGAATGCATGCTTGCACTCTGTCAGGACTGTTTGAAAAGGTTGCAGTTAAAATAGGGCATGTTGTGTGTTCTCATGACTGACCTTGCGTGGTATGGAGTCCAGATTCTTTCCGGTAGCAACTGCCATCACAGAACTATCGGGAGGTTTTCCCAGGAAGGACACGCTGCAAATTCCAAACATTTATTTATAAAGATCACACACATACAAACAGTCATTTGATACCTCTAGTGATCCATTAAGGATGTAGTGTGTTTGTTGTTGTCTTACCTCAGCAGGGGGTAACAGAAGCAGGAAAGCCAGAGTATATCTGTGATGTTTATTGGAGGAGGAAGCTGAATGAGGCCGGCCAGGAACTACGACACCAATACATTACATTAACGTTACGATAACTAATACGCAATTTAGCGCTTTAAAATGTGGCTCATGGTATGACGCTATGTGGTTGCTATAGTGATCTGGTGTGGTTGCTATGGCACCATTACACCTTCACTGTATATGAGGTATCATTCTCAATGAAATTTTATACACTATTTTACTCTTACCTGAATGATGACCAGGGTCAGCTGACACTGCAGTAGGAATAGGAAGCACTTGCGAATGCCGTAGGTGGTATGTCTCGCCTGCAGACGCACAAAACAAGCAGCTAGTACAGTCCTTTAATCACATTCTAGGCAGTAATTATTAAGCGTAATGTGTTTCGACTGCATGTACCTGCTCTATGAGTCTGACCATACTGACACTCTCGCCCTGGTGGAAGGACACAGAACAGGCCAGGCTGTTGAGACGAGCGCTGAGCCCCATTGGAGAGAGTTCTTCAGAGTCTCCGTTCAGTCCACAGCCTGCAGCGTAACCAAACGTCTCCCACGAGCACCGGGATGGGTACAGAGGGTCCAGAGAGATACTGTAAACAAAAAAAACAATCCCAATATATGCAAATGAGCTGAGGAGAGACTGGCCAAACTGGTGCTCAGTTAGACTGACCCAAAACCCATCTAAAACCAGTCTGACCCAGCTTAGACCAAGACCATCTACAACCAGTGAAAAGCTTAGGTTTGTTTAAGCTGTTTTTATGCAGGAGCAAAATAAATTAAATTATGACAACAAAACATCATTAAGGCCATTGAAGGTCATAAATAATTACAGTGCAGTGTGCCTCACAGTTTGAACCACATGCAATGGCTCATGGGTAATTTGCGCATGCTGCCCACCTGATGTCACTCTGCAGGAACAGACAACTGTTGCGGAAGTTAGCGGAGCTCCCCAAACAGCAGGTGACTTCTCTGTTCTCCTGCATGATCTTCATCATCTCACACATTGCTGTAGGAACACAAACACTGTGCTCATAGGTCTTAGAACATATACATCATTCATAAATGTCACCGTCAGGGGTGATAACTCACTTTCAGGAGTGCAGTCTGTAAACAGAGGCACCAGTAGAGGCACATTGTCTATGTTCTTCAAATGAGGACGAACCTGATGAATGCCACGAGGCAGCTTGGCCTGCAGAATGAGGTAGCAAAACGCATTTCTGTATTTGCAACAATGTAACAAAGCCTGATGTGGTGTGATGCGAGTGGTGCAGAGATCTTACTCTGTTGCAGTCTTCTAGGAAACTGGGAACATCGCTGTCAGTGGGCTGGAAGCTGGCGAGATCTGATTGGTCCTCAGGCAGGAGGGGCCCCTCGGCATCATCGCGTGAATCTAACAACACAGAGAGGCCAACAAAGATTTAAAAGCCAAAGACTATGAGAACCCAATAGTTATAACAAGTGTTTAAACTATGACTATTACACTATGGCTTTCTTAAATACTACATTCTGATTGGTCAGTGTCAGCATTCTAAAGTTGTGTAAGTTGTATAACAGATTGCCAATTTCATTGTATTTATTACTGCAATAAGCTAATAGCAAAGAGGGGAAACATAAGAAATGAGAAGAAATTCACTATGAGACTTTGAGAATGATGTAAATTGTCTATGTGGGCAGAAGCACAAACTTACCCTGCATAAGATCATCATGTAGCGATCCTGCTTGGCTGGGGCTGGATGGAGCTCCATCACAGTGACCGTCTCCGTTTGGAGTCAGAGAGATGTGACAGTTCCAGCCCGTCTCCAATCCCATCTTCTCTGCAAACACCTACAGACACAGACAGACACAGACACACACACAGAAAAATAAGAGGTGATATAATACACTCCAAATGAAACAATGCAAACAGCACCATTAATGTTTCATGTGAATGAGCAGGTTGTCCAATCAGTGTCTTACTTTGCTTCGTAGTTCATCCTCCATGGAGAAGTACACAAAGCGGATACAGGCTCCCACCAGGTTCTCAATGAGCCGCACTGTGTCCAGTCGGGCCTGGAACTGGGACGACACCATGCCCATGAAGATCTGACCACTTAGTGCCTGCACACAGTCCTCCTTTTCCAGACCTTCTCCAATACCCTCTGACAAACACACACATACACACACACACACGAATACATACCAATACCTCAGTTTTAAAAAAATGCTATAATGGCACGTAATGGCATTTTTGAGAATACAATTATGAAAATAATTCTATATAACAAATTGTAAAAAAAGGGTTAAAATGTTGAGCCAATCAGCTCACATCTCTCACCGTCGGAGCTCCAGCTGTTTCTGCGGCTGCCATGTTTGATGGGCGTGGTGCTGGGAAGCTCCACCCCCGAGAAGAGTGTGGGGCCCGGAGCCAGCTCCACACACTTCCCATTGAGCTGATTGGACAATGCTACCTGCATAGGCTTATAGGCAAAGGCAGAGCAATATCCTGACAGACAGGCACGTTGGTAGAAATCTAAAACTTTCTTCCTATAGGGGAGAAAGCATCAAGGTTTTAGTCTTCATCTTAAACATTTGCCATGGTAACACCCCAGTACTTCATCATAGGGCTTGTATGACCTTTTATTCGTCTTCAAGACATCAAAATAATAGTCAAATACTGGGCAGGACTGCTGCTACATAACCACACCGAAAGATTAGTGTTAGTGTCTTAATCTGTGGCCCTGACCTGTCAGAGCCGGACAGCGGATAGATGTCCGCACCGTCCCAGAAATCTGTGCAGGACTCCAAGATGAGGTCAGCCGAGCCGTGGGAGAGCATCTGCACATTGTCTAAAAAGGGTTCAAAGGGCAAAGGTCAGTGAGTAAACAAACCACCAAGGACAAACAGGAAATGAGACAGATAAACTGGGCTGTACTGGTGGTGCTGTCCCTGACAAACAGGCTGATGAGGTGACTGATGGGGGGTTGGCGTTTGGTGAAGTGATGGAGACGCCGAGGGGCAGATTCTTTGGTATTCTCCGTGGAAGGGAGCTGGTACAGCGCCAGGTGGTTCTCGTGCTTAAACAGTTCCCTTGCTCCTGGAGTAAAACCTGGCATACAGCAGAACCGTAAAGAACAACCTTGTCATTTTAAGAAGGGCTTAATAAAAGAAAGTGAAGACACTTCAGACCCAAGTTTTGTCAAAGTTCTCAAATGTCAGTAAACCTAAACCTTGACTGTGCCTTGACAAGCTCAGCTAAACAGCATCATTAAAAAACTTGACAACATCAGGGCTCAACAGTAAGCATGAGGGATTAGCATAAACTAGCATGAGGGATTAATGTTTTTGAGCCCTTTGTTTAAAGTCATGTGTCTCTCATGCACACCTATAAGGCGAGATAATTCACAGAGGCCCCAGGGAACATGAACAGGTAGAACGGCCCCATGGCATTCCTGCAGCGCCAGGTTGGAGAGGTGATCTGAGAATCGGCAGAGCTGCTGAGTGACGGTGGAGTTGCAGAGATTCAGCAGGATGTTCAGCCCGAGGGGCTTCAGAGAGGGGAGGTGGTTCTGCCAGCCGGAGTCATCAAACTGGATGCTGACGGGGTTCTGTTGATCCTGGGAGAGGCTTAACATCTCCAGATGATAATCACACACAAAATCTTCAGCTTCACACAGTCCGTCACCTGCATTGCACGGCTGGAAATACAGAGAAAAAATATGGAGATATTTATATACTTACTATATATTCATATTTTTTGGGTAAAGTGGTTTCTAGGGTGTTGCTATGGTGTTAAAGTAGATGGGTGTCCTGGGAAAAGGAAGTAGGGTTTGGCTTTTTGGATTATTTATTCTGTGCAGATATCGTAAAGACACCATCATTTTTTTGGAAGGCTCTTAAAAGCATGCAGTCTCTGTGTCTCCTCTCTGTGACATCAGAATTTAGTCACTAATAACGCTAGCAATAGATAAACTAGTGTCAGGAGTGACACACAAGTGCGGTCCTACCTGAGCAATGTCATCTTCTCCACCCTCTGTGTCATGGCTAAAACTGACATTTGATCCAGACGGATGTTTGGAGCGGGTGGTCTGAGGCCCTCGGCGTTGGCGCTGAGTATCTGAAGAACGGGCGGTGTCGTGCGATGTCTCGCTGGGCTCCTGCTCGGCCATGTGAAGGGAGGGCTCAAATGTGGGCAAACACAGCAGTGCTTCACCTTCCTGAGGTCAAACACAAGTGGAGGAAAACATGAAGGCTAAAATAATGCAACACATTCAGGTACTTGTGATACATTTTCCAGTACAATGGTCTTGGCTATTAGTAATTGTGTTTGCTCTAACCTCGTCTCTGTCTTCTTCACCCTCCATCCGGCAGAGGGAGTTGACTGACAGGTCGTCTCTGAGGTCATCCTGGCTCTCGTGAGGTGGTTCTACCCGTCCACTGAAGAACAGAACTGTCTCAGGACTGGGGTTGGGCCAGGAAAGAATGCCCTGTTTATCCACACAGCACAGCACCTGTGAGAGAGTCAGAGAATAAGATGTGGGCCACAGGGTTTAATGGGCCACAGGGTTTAAAGGTTTACTTGTATTTTTGGCAAAGCCCCCTACATAAATTATTCAGTATAACATGTTTGTTACTCTAAATATAACTATACAGCTCAATATGTTTGGGGGAAGATAAATATTTTTTGGTTGTGTTACAGGTGTGATTCTTATAAGCACCATTGTAGCTAAATAAATGTATTTTAATATTTTTTAAATATACATGTATATACTTTATAATTGGGTGGTAATTTTACCATATTGTTTACCATAAAATAATATTTATGGGAATGGAAAATTAAGCATGTTGCGTTGTGCGAAACAACATTCCTTGCAGTGTACTATTCATTAGCGATATTAGTAAACACTGTCATACAAAAAATTTCCATACTATAAACAGTATAAATCCTGGAAATCATTTGAGAAGTACAATAATATGATACTGTAAACATATTTCATGTCAGTGATGTATTACAGACCGTGACGTAAGGCATGTGGGCAACAGAACACAAACATATTTACTGTAAACACTGTTTGACGTTTGTTTATACAAATTGAGAGATTGAAAGAATTACTTAAATATTGTCTGAGAGTTAGATTAGGATGAAAATGAGTTAAAAAACACAGAATGCTTCTTTAATTTATATTTATTAAGTCAACATTAAATATTGATCTTTTTCCCAAATTGCACCCAGGAAGTGTAACATCTCTACTACGACACTAGGGGGAGCACTCACCGTGACCGAACCCAATGAGTGCAGCAGGCTTGAGGTATAACAAAGAGTCTTGGACTCTCCCTTTAACACACTGACCAGGTGTCGCCACACACAGCGTAGCATCTCCTAAACACACACACACAAACAAGGTGTAAGTGTCATCTTCTGCCCCAACAGAACCAAATCCATGCATCAGCAGCTCTGGATTTCGATGGGCTCAGCAAAAGCTTCAGGATTTATAAACCTGAAACTTGATGATGGTTGTTAGCCACACACACACACACACACACACACACACAAGCCTGGGACAGCATCCAGTCTTCAGTCTGCAGAGATTCAGACATGTTTTAAGGAGCGTGCAGCAGGCAGCAGGAAAAGGGAGAAATGATAGTTCTGAGGCAAAGAGAGTGAATGAGGGAAGCTTTGAACTTGTAGCACAAATAAACGTTTGAGGCACCAGCCAGAACTAAAAAGACAAGCGAGTGAATATATAAGATGCACATCAGATATGCATCAATGCGCTTTTGAGTCAACATTAAATTAACATTTCCAGTCCTCTTTTGAACATTTAATCGGTTTGTTGTTTCAAAAGCCTATATAACATTTGTGTTTGCAAGTAAAAATTTAATACTAGTTTTAAATACTAGTTTTTTTTATATCAGTCATGTGGGCTATTTGATTATGGTCTTCAACAGCCAAACTATTTTTAGTATAGTTTAATTTTTATAACATTAAGTATGTTGTTTCACTACAGAAATAGGCTGTGAGTGCTATTTAATGTTGACCTGAAATGCTCTCAGACAGACAGACAGACACACACACAGACACACACACACAGACACACACACACACAAACACACACACACACAGATACACACACACACACACACACACACACTAACTGCACTTTCTTAACCGCACAAAAAAGTGCAAATATACCAATGAGACAGTTAACTAACAACAAATGGCCTAAAACATCTCTAATAACATTTTTAAACTAGAGAGAACAACCAAACACAAAGAATTTTTAAAGCTTTCAGCCTGAACGTGGAAATTGTGTCCATCTGGCCATGCGGACATCACACTTTAGGTATTGTGGAAAATAAAGTCATGCAACAATTTTCCGAAATAACCATTAAAAAAGGGTATTTTGTCTATCATGCAAAACTCAAACAGCCAGAAGGTGGCCAGGTAAAGGCCAAGGTAAAGAGGGTGAGGTGGCAGGTTTGGGGTCACATGTCAGCGAGGGCGTGCCAAACTAACCAGCAGCACAAGAAGCGGGAAATGGTGTAAATTATTTAAAAATGGTCGCCAGCGTCCTGCCTCATTTGCAAACTTCAACAAACGAGATGAACGGATAAAGTGCAAATGTGTGATTTTAAAGAAAAAATAAGAACTTAAAAACCTGGTGGTGAAGAGAAAGAAATACAGACGCTTTTTGTAGTGATCCTTTAAAATTTGCTATGAAAATTTATAAATGAGATGGTGGCTGTAGCTGAGAGTCCAGAGCAGGGTGGAAGGATCACAAGAAGCGTGTGGTGAACAGGTACGAGGGGGGAGGGGGAACACAGAGGAGATACCTGGGAGGACACCACGTCCGTGTAGCTGCTTAGAGTGTCCTCAGAGAACTTAGCAAGCTGGGACAAGAGAAAGGTTTGATTAAGAACCCTGAGGAGATGACGGTCAGCCCCCTGTTCAAATGTGACATCATCACTTCACCTCATCTCTTCACGTCCTCCTTAAAACTTCACACAACTACCTTAAGCTGCAGCAGTAAGTATTACGTCCTCATGCAGAGATACAGCTGCAAATCAAAGTTACACACGGTAAACACTGACGGGCCGAGTTACAGTTTAACAGCAATATCCGTTGTGAGCTGTGTATGTAACTCAAACAGGGTACAAAGTAAGTTTTATTTTTTAACACATGGTTTATGATAGACGGTGCTTAAGTCTTAAGACATTGAGCAACAATCTTAGGAGTCAAACTGAATACTGAAGAAGTTATTTTATGTTCTGTATATTTTTAAAGATGTTTAAACGATGTCCTTTCTAAATTAGAACAACCTCGCAGGTCAAAAATAATTGCGAAATAAAAATATAATCTGTTTGTGTCTGAGAAACTGTTAATGACGCGAAAGCAGACATAAAAACAAACAAGTAAACAAACGTCTCTGTGTGTTTATATGTGGTGGTTTGTCAGTCTCACCAGGCCAGTGGGGGAGTTACGTCTGGACTCAGCTAACACACGCGCCTCTCCATACGCATTGACCAGAACCCACATGACAGGAAACAGAAGAGGTAAAATAGGCAATACACCCATCATCTACTCATCAGAGAGAGAGAGACAGAGACAGAGAGAGAAAGAGAGAGAGACAAGGGAAGAATTACAAGAATAAACAGCCATATGACTTCCTAACACTCTCCATTCTAATTTCCCTCATAATCACTGAAGGAGGGAAACTTCATGCCCTGTGATTGGCCTTTACCTGCAATTGGAGGAAGTTGAAGGGTCCAGGTGTGAGACCAGGAGTGTCACAGAAGTAACGAATTGTGTTCATAGTAAAAAAGGCCACCTATAATTACCAAAAGATCCTCATTAACAACATACACAAGGAACAATGCCATGTCATATTTTATAACCATTACATTTCACACATCAGTGCTGTATATATGTTTTAAATTATAGTGAGTTCAACACATCACACAATGAAAACAGGATCAGAACCAAAATTCTATAAGCAATGTTAATCTGCTTTGGATGTGGTGTGAACACTAACACAGTGAAAATTGTCTGAACTGAAATTAATGTCACTTGTGCTACAGGTGCAAGACGTCTCAAACTATTTTTAAAACATGCGTGTGTGTTTTCATACCAGCACAGCAGGGCAGGCAAATTTGGCAATGATGGACTGCACTGTAAACCGCTCATTATCAAGAGCTGTGATTGGGCGGGACAGAGCCAAATCAAGGCTGTTCCTATTGGTCAAAAAAAGCATGACATAATTTCATACATGTGACAGCAAAACTCCATTATCAATGTTTGTGTTGAAAAATCACTAGCTGTACAACTTAGACATATTTTATTACAATTAATATTTTTGAAACAAAACATATACTTCAGAAGCAAAGTGACATAACATTTTATATTTGTATTGTATTATATTTTGTATTATAAATCTCTTCAAAGATTTAAAATCTCATTTAAGATTTAACTTAATTCAAAGTTTATTTTTTCCCCACTATGGGCAAAATAATATCTTGCGTCAATTTGTTTCTTAAAGCTCAGTTTCTTGCATAGACCAATTGTTTTGCTTCATAAGACTTCAATATATCAAAAGGGTCTGTGGGGATTTTGTGTTGCCTGTATCTGATTTATTATTTTTTTCCTGTATGTGAAGATTTTTGGATGTTAAAGTCCCAGAACCCACAGGCCTGCGTTTTAAAAACATCGAAAACAATGAAGACAATGTTTTCAGCTATTTATTGTTCTATTGACAAGTTACTCTACCTTTTTAAACGTAAAAAAAGACTGAAACATTAAGATTAAAAATAATTACTGTGTACTTTGTTTATCTATACCTTTAGCTAAAATAATACAGTAACATTTTAATATTGATATTGTCATATCTACCTGACGCTGTCGAGTACAGGTGTGCGCACCACCCTGAAGAGGCGGTACTGTTGAGGACTGTGAGGGCCCCGGCGTTCGTTCCCGCGTGGGGAGGGGGGAGGGGAGAAGGGTGGAAAAAGGTCTCCTGGCTCCAGTACGATATGTTCGTCGTCCTGGTAACAGAGGGTACAGTGCTTGAGAGGAACAGACTGAGAGTGTCACCAAACCCGTGACAAACACTTATTAATAAACAGCAAGTATTCTTCATGTTTTCATTAGACTGTTCCCATTGTACCAGCTCTCAGTACAGGAACTGTTTTTTGTTTTTTCATTTATGAAGCAAGGGCTGCTCTAAGAAAAGACTACCATGGTAACCATGGTTCTCAATACTAGTATACACTGTTTATGCTGTGATAAAAGCTGTAGTAACTATGCTAATTTGGTTGATGTCATTTCCAGGGTGAATTATTGTTATACAATGCTAGATCAAAGAGAATCAAAGATAAACATAGATAAAAATATGTTCAATAAATTTGTAATTGCCATATGACATTACCTTAATTCCTCTGAGGGATGCAAACGCTTCTTGGCCTGGTCTAAGAGCGATGACATCACCCTCCACCAGAAGACTAACAGGTAGATTGACCAATCGCTCATCTCTAAACGTCCAATGAAGAGACCAGGAAGGGGAAGTGGGGGTGTAAAGATCAGGGTACAGAGAGGGAGCCCATCTGATTGGATGCCCTGAACTTCTCTCTAAATAATCTGTTGGTACAAGGGCAACATTGAAAGAGCCGATTGGCCGATAGGCTTTAGTTATTTTACTAGTGCACTAGTTTACTTATTTGCTAGTGCAGATGACATGAAGGACATTTACATCTTATATGATTGGACGAAAATCTGCTGTGCAGGATGAGTCATCAATAATTTTAGGCTGTTTTCCCATCACAGAGTGTAAGATTTTTAATACACACATGAATTCTAATTCTATAAGACTTTTACATAAGATGAATCTTTAATCCCACTCCTACCATATTAAACTGCACTCAGTGTTGCATGGAAATGTAATGGAAATGAGTGGATGAATCACAATATAATCAGCATTATGATTTCCTGAGGCATGACTGACGCCCTTAGACATTTGCACACTGGCTGTTCCCTCCTCACCATTCAGCTGTGAGATAATGGATTTGAGCCTCCGCACCGTCTCACTCGTCCGTAACCTCTGTTGACGCCCGATGAGGAAGAGGTTCAATAGCAGGAGGAAGAACAGTGCACCGGCGCCCACCATCTCTATGCCCTGACTGAAAACCAATGCATCTTACATAAACATTATGTATTACATAACTACATTGTACATACACGTATATGGACATTGTGTATAAATTGTGTGTACACACACACACAGATTATTATTTCTGCACACTATTATTTGCACAAACAAAACTTTAAGCTCTACACACCTGCCCTTCGGCTGGCTGCCATGACAGCACAACAGCCCGACCACCACAACCAGTGTAAGAACAGCTCCTGGCCAATGAAAGCATGAGTGCCGGTTGTCATGGTGAAGGAAGCTCTTAGCCCACAGCTCCTGAACAAAAGAAGCAAATTTGTTAAGAACATTTGCTAAATTAATATTTAATAAATGTAACAATCATAGTCAGTGTCAAGAAACCAACATGCAAATGATCTAAACAAACCTGTACAGTGGATCTGCGGCGGCCTAACTTTTGGTGTTGCCCCAGTAAGTTGGATAGCTGGTCTCGTAGAGTGCAGAGGGCCTGAGCCGTGGACAGTCCAAGTGGAGTCGCCTCCTCCTCCTAAAACCCAATAAAAACCACCGGTTCATCACCACCGGTTCATCACCACCAAGACAGCGAACCTACCAAGTTACACTACAACTATACAAGTGATAAGATTTGTTCTTTTTTATAGTGAGTCCCCAAGCAAGCTAAAAATCTGGGTGGATGGGGCCATGCCAATCTATCAGACAGTTTGATGTATAAATAAAACACCAAGGAAATACAACATCTTCCAGAACACACAAACAAAAGTCTTCACTGGGCAACTCAAGTCACACACCCTTTGATTTCATAATTATCTTTATATAGTAACGGTTTATTTAGCAAACACAGGCTTGAGAAACAGACACAGCAATTCAAATGTAGTTATCAAGAAGAAACTTTTGCTTGTTACCTAATATGGTCATAAAAGAACGTAAAAATCTGTCTCTCCTGCCAGTGTTTGTGGAGCAGATCTGTGAGACAGTCGGGGTCCCGTACTGGCGGATGAGGCCCCCGCTGCTATAAATAAACATAATGCTTTCTCACAGCCAGATTCTGACCCCCAGCACTAAAGCCGCTGAGAGAGCATCTCTCACACATTAATGAGCAGAGATTTACCATCAGATTGCATGTGGTCACACACGCTGCCCATTACAAGTGAGACCTTGAAAGCGCATTGCAATCAAGCTAGTGCCGGCAAAACCACGCACACACACCGGCAAAAACAACAGCGTTTCTCACCTGTTACTGAGATTTAATCACAAGTTATGTAACTTCCTGTGCAAAAGCCAGATTCAAACCAACACCGTAACGACTCAACTCAAAAGCCACTCACTTTATCCTTCCAGAACCGAGTCTCATTTTTCAGGATCATGGCTGTGGAGAGCCGCCCTGCGTCCGATAGGGAGTGTTCAGACCGGCTCTGTGTGCAGCTGGTGCGCCTCTGGGTCGAACAGGAGGTTGCGGGGCTGCTACGAGATAATGTATGCTGCACTTTCAGCACCAGTCGTGCAGTCTGGACAGACAGTATGCGTCTCTGCGCGTTCACTGTCTCTGCTTCAGATGAGTCCCAGCCAACCTGATGCAGTCCGACGGCTAAAAAAGCTTTTCACACTAAAATCAGTGTAATTGAGTGGAGAGGAGAAACACAACGCACTGTTAGCGTGCGGAGTGAAAAAGCGCTTAAGCTAAAAAGAGACTGAACAGAAATAAAGAGGTTTTGTGAGTTCTGGTTTTAATGAGCCTGTCAGCTCTGCAGAGGCAGCTGCGACACGGCGCCCGAAAAGAAAAAAAAGGTGTAAAATGAGGTACCGGTTTTGGAGGGCTTTTGAGAGAAAGAATTAGGGTATGAAGCGAGGCTTGACAGACAAGCAAAAGTGTGGATTGCCCTCAGCGCCCCGTTCAGGCATTCATTCATTTCAGCCAACGCAGCAATTTACAATCCCAACCGTGGTGGGACGGATGGGCGGGGCAGGTGGGGGAGCATCCTCTCTGAACCCAGAGACGGTGTAGCTAGAGACGGGACACTTGTAGAAAAATCAATAAGAGACATTAAGTTTTAAACTTCCGTGTGTCCTGCAGGTGGACAATAAAAAACCTTCAAATCCATCATGTACTCACAACCTTATGTCAATCCAAACCAGTATGACATTTTACTTCTGAGGAACGAAACAGAAGACATTTTGTAGCATGTTTATGTTAGTAACCAAATAACTGTGGCACCCACTGATTTCTACTGTATAGACACACAATCACTAAGGCAATTCTTAAATTGTCTCCTTTTGCATTCCACAGAAGAACAAAAGGCAAATAGGTTTTCAATCACATGAGGAGAGTAAATGCTGTAGTTTTTATTTTTGGGTAAACCATTGCTTTAAGGTCTAGCAGACTTAAAAAAAAGCACCCTAAAACCACCCAGAACACCCTATTCATCATGGAAGAGAATTGTTTAAAGCACCACGCACATTTCTTCAGATATGTAAAAGCACATTTATACCTCATTACACGTAAATCTCACGTCCTCAGCAACCCTGACAACCTTCATCTCGTTAAACCAGATCCCTCTATTCCTGCACCAGCCACAGAACCAACTGTCCCCAACAGGCTCCCATTTACTCAGCAAAATCAATACTGGTAATACAAGAACCAAAAAAGGATCTCAGCAACAACACTGCTGTCAGCCATTCATGAAGAGTTTAATCATGCTGTGCAAAATGAGCAATGCTATAAAACACATTCACACAACCTTCAGTTACATGCAAAAATAACTGTTTTACTAAAACAATAAACATGAATTTATTCAGGCAATCAAAGAAATATATTGTTTGAATACAACGGCAACAAATAAATGATATAATTTGGTTTTTTAAATATAAATAACCCCAATGCTTTCAAAAGATGTTGGGGAAAAACATTCTTAGTCACTGGAATTAGTCAATGACATATGAGCCTTATTACCACACTTTAGAGAGGAAAAAATACTCATTCGTTTCTTCAGTAGATAAGAATGAAATTCCACAAAAATCAGTTTACAAGACGGTTCCATTTGTTACCATTTGTTACATACATTAGTTAAACTGAGTTAACAAAAAAACACAATGCAACCTTTAAGATTAAGTAAATGAACTAACATAACGCCAGTTTTTCTAATTGTTCATTTTAAATGAAATGTTCTGCTGTGTATATTTTCCCACACATTTTTCCCACTTCCTGTACAGAGTTCAACAGAAATACAGCGAGGTTACAACTTATCAACTTATTATCTCTCATAAAGACCAAAGTCAATGAGTTACAGTTCAAACTCTTTTTTTAGCAACACGAGAGCACAGGCTTTTCCTTTTCTTGAGCGTTTAATAAACCATCATTGGAACTTGGATATTGTTTAGAAACTGTGACAACTAGGACACATTTATTCAGTTTATACACATCGACAATTTACCCAGGAACAATGCAGTACAATAGCTATATTATTGAACAAAGTAGCCCTTCATGACTAGCAAACACACTCTTTTCTTTAAAAGGACATCTCAAGAACTCACCTGTTTCTTATCCTGTAGCTCCATGGCAACCGCTGTCTCTCACCATACTCTGTCCAGATGCCCAGAGCTGGTATATTCTCTCAGCCTTGGCTCCAATCTCAACCCTGCTGGTACAGGAAGGCAACGTTGCCCCCCAAATTGTTGCACCTGAGGGGACTGCCAGTCTGATAGAAGGCAGTCACTGCTATTGCCCAATGAACAGCAGTCGGTGACAGAGTGTAGCTCCTTTCTTTTTACATTCAAAGAGATCTGATTGGAAGAGAAACATTATTAAACATTAATAAATAGGTTATTTTAAAAATTTGGGATCCTCTGGTCATCTGTGCTTCTTCTGGCCAGCACAAATAAACATGTTCACATGCAAACAGGACATTCTGCACACATAATGTAAATAAAAGTATCTATTCCTTTTGAATAACTTAACATTTATAATTTTGACATGCTAATGTGAGGATCTTTCCAAAACACTGGTCAATGTAAACACAACCAATGACAGTGTCAATTTAGACACTGTAAAGTAAAAATAGTGCCAACATTTTATACAGACACCAAAACATGTGGGACACGTAAGAGTTTAATCTTTGGATTTCTCAGTAGAGAGCTATATTTGACAAACAAATCACTCTGC
>JBAJNP010007206.1:0-23249 GCA_036877545.1 Yasuhikotakia modesta | reverse complement strand
AGCGTCCAGGCGGCACCATCCAGCCCATTGTCAGACAAATCAAAAGAGTAATACACTTCTCAGCTATAGTGTAATAAGCCGTAGTTGTGCTTGAATGTGAATTAATAATAACATTTGATAACCCTTAAACTAAGTCATAAGTAACTTCTAAATGGCCTTTTTAAATGAAATGATGTGTAGAGCTGTTATAAAGCAAGAATGTTGTATAACGTGTTGTTTTTTTGTTAACGTTTGTGTGGTGATTCACACAGAAATGAGGACCAGGCAACTCAACAAGTGGCAAATATCAGGTGAGGCCCTGCAAGAGCCGAACTTAAGTTATTAGTTATAGTAAATTAATACCTGATCAATGTCTGACAATTGTGTAATAATTCTGTAATGAAGCTGTACTGATATAAATGATAGAAGCTTATGGACATTCTATCTGTCATCTCACAGACATAAAAAGAAGCTTTTTTCAAAACAAATCGGGCCGTGGAAACCAGAAACGGCAAAGAAGAAACAAAGAACACTCAAAAGAACTTCAGTTTGTAGTAAGATTTCTGATTTTTGGGGTGTTTTGCATTTTCATTGGTGTGTAGTTATATTTATTTTTTATTTTAAGCATGTATAGAGTTAGCTCTATATATACGTTTAAAAACAAAACATTTTTATTATGTTTAACACAGAGGTGTCTCGGAGGAGTAGTAGTGGGTCAGTACTGCAAACCACTATTACAGCAACAAACAGAAGCAGGAAGGTGAGTTACTTCCTGTGTGTCCGTGTGTTTAAACTTAACGGCTACATCAATGATTTGCTCCTTACAGAAATGGACTTCAGAAGAAGATAAGAAGCTTAAAGCAGGTGTGAGGCAGCATGGGGTGGGAAAATGGACTATAATCCTGAATGAATTTGACTTTGTGAATCGTACCAGTGTCATGCTTAAGGACAGATGGAGGACTCTGAAGAAACTGGAAATGGCCTGAGATGCTGACAACTTCAATTTTAATATTTAAGGCTTTTGAGTTATTGCTTTTGTTGGAAGTTTTCATAAGTGGTAATGTTTGCACACAGTTTTTGAAAAATTTTAGATCTTGTTTATGAAACCGCTTTTGTCCACATCCTTCAGTTTCTTTGAGACCAAAATGAGTAAAAACCTAAACAAGTTTTTGCCCATGCAGCGGCAATAAGTTTACTTTTAATTTACATAAAACAGTAAAAGGTTTGTTGCCGTTTGATGTGACCAGCAGAGGGCGAGAGTGAGACGTGCTCTGTGGCCTCGATTGCGCGTGTGGAGATATTTGTCAAATAAGTGTTTTATTTGAAGCAACAACTGTAAAATTGCATTATTTTAATAAACTTTTACATACATGTAATGAAACTCTTTGTGGTGATTTGTGTAGTAAAATGCTTTATTTTAAAGGGTTTAGTACCTGGTGTTGTACAGTGCAGTGACGTTTAAATGAAAATGAAGCTGTGTACTTGTGGGCAGGAGCAGTGCTCCAATCTCTGGACTTTTCTCCATGTTCCTTTGCAGTGGAGACTTCCAACTGCCTGCCAGTGCAAAAGCTCATCCCTGTTGAGAAAACAGGGAGAAGAGCATTAACTACAAAACATTATTTTTGGGGGGGTCAAAATAATAAACAACTTTTCACACTTGCTTCAGTTTATTTTGTCCACTAACAGTCAAACTAATCAAATTTTTGTAACATCAAACATTAGGAAAATAATTCTGTGGTGGTAATAACTTCAACATTTAAGTTTTAAACATTAAAACAACAACATTTAAAGTTTAACATTTTGGTGATGACATGGCAGACATGTCGTTTATTTAAAGATTATTCAAACATTGGCATCTATGGATACAAACAAATACAACAAAGTCTGTGGAGTTATTTGCATGACAATAGTTTTATGACTTTGTTTCACCATTAAAAGACTATGACCTTACTATGAACCCTCAGTATAATGTGTTTATGTTGAGGCATCTAAAAAACATTCTGACTGGGTGCACTACCTCTCAGCTAGGTTACCGTCTCCTTGGCAACTCCGGCTGTGGTTGCTAATGGCAGGAGGTTGGCAAGCCACACAGACAGTGTAGCCTTCCCTCAAGTACTGCATCCAGCGGGTATAAGGTCTGTTCTCCACCACACACTGTGGTGTGAGAGACTCCAGTTTGAATTCCACACAGAAACTGTAAATTAGAATCATTGCCTTATATTTTCGACTTATTAGGTTGTGTTCAATTTTTTTGTTGCTTACATGTTGTGAAATGTGTGTTGGTATTGGAATGCCTGAATATGCAAACACGTGTCTTTACAAAAACAGTGTTTTTGGATGCATGGAACTGTTTTACATTTTAGTTCAAAATGAAACTGGCTATAGAAAAGTTTACACAGCTTTGAACAAATGACAACTAGGATATTGTCACAATCTGTTTTTGTGACTAATGAACTATTTGCTGGATTGAATAAACAGGCTTCTCATCACAAATTCTCATCATGAACGGTGTCATTGTGTTTGTTTAATCTGCAGTGATACATACCCAGCATTCACTGGGGCGCCGTACAAATCATGTGTTCTGCCTTTGCTGTACTCCATTGTGGTTATAAAAGCTGGTCCTGGAATTAATCCAACACGGTTGGAGTTAGTCTTCCGCTATGAACAGCTAAACTATGAACTAGTTAATTATCAGCAGTCCCTGGATTTCTATTTAAAGTTATTATCTGGATTATCATTTTTACTAAAGCAGATTTTTCTGTTGTGTAGCATTGATACCTTGGCTCTGAGCACAGAAGTGCCCCTGATGGTCCTGGTACTCCATGCAACCCGCTCGTTCTTCCAGGTTTGGACAGAACTGACCACTATTTTGGGGCTCTGTCTTAATGCTGCGCCTCCGAACACGGAATGAGGGCTGGCATGACTGGGCACAACCGCTCCAGTGACTCCACTCGCTCACTACACACGGCTGGGCTTAAAACAGAGCAGGAAAGAGAACTGGTACATTTATCACCATGATTGAAACCAAAAGTGTGTGTGTTTTCCAGTAAATATACTGCCTCTTAAATGTATCTTAAAAGCATATTTACAAGGGTATATCTTATCTTAAAAGCAAACTTTATCTTAAATGACTTATATCTTATTTATATCTTATCTTTACAAGTGTTATCTTAAAAACACCTTTTTTAAAAGTATATTTACAAGTGAACATTTTGTATGTATGTATCATTGACAAAAGTGCTTTTAAGCATAAATGTCACTAAATGTATTACTTTATTTACTCTAACTGTCTCACAGTCATTTTTGCAATAATAGGGTGTTGGAAACGTGACTTACCAGGGCACTCTGTTGGGTAGTCAAAGCAACAGTCTTTTGCCCTGACACACCTCTCATCACAATAGCACGTCCCGTAGACACGGTCCATCCTCCAGTCTGTGGTAAAACAGGTGCGATCGGTTCCTTGGCAACATCTTCCTGAGCACCCCCCTTCAGCAAAGTGGTACAGCCCAAATAGTAGGGCCACAAACAGCCAGGCATTTTGTTTAACTGACACCCCCATAACGGATCAAAAATGATCACTGACCTTAAATTGCTCCCCTACAAGTTTAAAATGGAAAAGGCTGCGTTCTGTCCTCGTTTTTGGTTTCTTTTACAAACAGCGTCACAGGTTTCATTCCTAGATAGCAAATGAACTCGTCACAGGTAGTTCACAGATGAAGTTATTCCTGCTCGAATCGCTATGATCTGGATTTCTGCGGCCACACCGTTCTTCTATTTGCACAGACAAACACATTTATAGAGGGCTGAAGCTGTCGAAAAGAGCAACTCAGATCTGTCTGTAAAACTCACCTAATGTGTCTCTGTCCTCACTCCAGTACACAGGGCACAAAGCGAGAGAGAAAGAGAGAGAGAGAGAGAGAGGTGGAGAAATGCTGTTTGAGTGAAGGGTGTGTGTGAGCTCTCTCTCTCTCTCTTTTCTCTCTTTCTCTGTCTCTCTCTCTCTCTCTCTGTTGCTCTTTTGGCTGCTGTGCCCCGGTGTGCCACATCAAACTGATCTCAGATCAGTGCCCGGACTGTTTTCACTGGCCAACAGGAGCTTGTACGGCAGAGAAACAGTGAGAGGAATGTGAACATTTGGCCCTGCTCCAGTTTAAAGAGCCCGGGGCCACGCACAGCCCTGACGGGTGTCACCATGCATTATACATCAAAATCTCCTATACAGTGGCTTCATGCTGTAACAGTTAGGCTGTTTATCATAAACAACTAAGTGCAACAAGTGCATCTGTTGGGTGCAGATTGAGTCGGTGGTTAATTAAATTGTGGTACGTCTGGTCTGTTTCCTCTTTAGAGAATTCACTTATTGAATTAGTTTGTATCTATCAGTACACTTCACAGTGGAACCACAATTGAATCAGTAACAGGATTCACATGTAGTTGATTTATAACACAAAGGCACACTACAAAGTTCACACAGTCAAACAGAGCAATGAAAGTACACACTGAAGAGATCCACCGGCCAGATCACAAAATATCTTAACTCCAGATTCTTATCTGTTCAGTTGAACTTGTCAGATCTTAACTTAGGATAAAACATTTGTTAAATACAGCCACGAGTAACTGATCCATGATATGAGTTCACAAACACAATCTATAGCACACACACACACACACTCATGATGAAACAGGAAGTTTGTATGTAGTCACTCAAATACATCTTCACAGAACACAAGCCAAATTCACAAAGACAAGCCAAACACACGCTATTGGTGGCACTAAGCATTGATGTAGTATTACAAGCTATAAAATGAAATTATATGGTAATATAGAATGGTGATTATGAATTGTGATTATATCGTTATATGCATTGTGATTATTGTGATTATTTACACAAATAACAAAACCATGAAGGGCTGAAATTGCTTCATACTTTTACACCTGACTGACTGTCATTTTCTTCACGGGGAATGAGGCTAATAATGGGAAGAATGAGGATGTGTTCACACACAGAGAGCAGGATCAAGGGAATGATGGGATATTAGTGGGAATTAAACTGTAGGAGATCTGTTATGACTGTCTCAACTCCTTTGATTTTCCACTCTAACAAAGATGCCAAATCAAGCAAACTTAAAACTTAACATTAGAGGTAGCATACGAATGAGATGCATTAGAAAACATGTTAAACCCATCAAGACAACAGTAAAGTTGTGTATTTTATTTTGCACTATGTATTACATAGATATAATTGTAAGATGTATAGAGTGTGTAAGAGCGGTATGTGTAAGTGATGTTACTGTTTTTGGTGGATAACTGAAAGAGAGTTATGTGGGGTTATGTCAATGTTATGCATACCACAGGCCTCTGAGAAGACTGGCCTGGATACAAGCTGCCAGTGTGGTTGGTTACCAACCACTGCAAATAAACACTAAATCAAACAATTCTTGTTGCATTGGTGTCCCTTTTTAACCAATAAGGTGTTTAATAGTCACAGATGTTGTGTATGTTACTACAGGGTAAACTCAATTTAAGGTTCTTTATCACATTTAGGGTACAATCAACATTCTACCAAATCTACCGCTGTTAAGCCATGATTTTAGCCTAGATTATCATGACATCTACCAGCAATAGATGGTAGTAACAGTCTTTTTATGATATATTATGTCTTTGACTTAATTTTACAGTAATCAGTCTTATCTACACAGTAAGATCAACAGGAAGATCAAAGTGTGTGTGTGTGTGTGTCTACATGTTCATATATGGTTCATTTACAGTTTCAGTGATGCAGGTCACATTAGCTGCCCATCCCCTACAGAATTAATGATGTGTTTAATCAGATTTCAAAGTTTAATTTGCGTTTTAAAGACACATCTCCAGTTCCTATGGTGTGATGAGTGTGTGTGCATATGTGTAAACGGCAACAGCTGTTTGTGAATAAATATTGAGGCATTAGAATTTTTACAGCAGTCAAAAAATGCACACACTGTTTTTGTGTTTAGTTTAAACATCTAGAGCTTTTGAACTCATCAAGATTTATAATATGTGAATTCAGGATTTTACTGGCATTTTATCTTTTTATTTGGCTTTAAGGACCAGCACAGACAGCTGTGCATATAAAGTTACGGTCCTGGTTTAATACTTTTTTGTCATGAAAGGAATGCCGTTGTTATAAAATGCAGCCATGAACCGTAACACACTAACAGGAGCAAACAAACTGAATTCAAACTGTTTAGATAGTTTTATGTCAACATGGAACAACTACAACTACATTTAGTTCACGACCCATTTTGCTTTAGTGAAAGAGAATTTTAAATAAGAAATAATGTAGGGCGGGGTTTAATTTATGTCAGGATCTGAATGGACTACAAAGTATCCTGAGCTGTGTGTGACAGGAGGAGTTTTGAAAAAGTAAAGGGGCTTTGTGATTGGTCGCTTTAAAAAGAAGGTTTAAGGGGAGGAGCTACATTTTCATCATTTTTATAATTTTATAATATTTCAATAACATCAAGTAATGTTTATTGAGACAGTAAATACATGTTATGGGAACACCATTAGTATGACATTTCTCACCAAACTACCTAAAGAACAGAGGGGCTTTTTTGATCTAATAATCTCCAGTATTGATGTCACATGATATCAAAGACTTTGAACTTCAACTCTGGTATTCAGTCTATCTGTTCTGTTGAACTCACCCTCAAAACTCTTGCCAGAATCTGGGCCTTTTGATTTGTGGAGCTGGCTGTGTTTGGGTTTGGCCTGGGCACAATCTCTATTCTCCAATTCATGAAGACAGAATCTGAACACAGTTGACTCTTAAGTATACCGTATACAATACGGTATCAGTACAGTATATGCAATATAAACTCATGCCACAAGGGCTGATGGTATGTATACACATACATACACACACACACACACACACACACACATATACTGTACATGCTACTAACTGTACATATGTACTATCCACATTTACAATCTTTAAAAGTGGTTTAGGTTACAAAAATAGCAATTCTCTAGACACAAGAGACGATTTAAAAGCTCTGGGCGGTGGGTTATGTGAGTCAGGCTGGTTTGGGGTGCGTTGAAGCGAGCTGAAATGATAAACCTCTTGAGAGCAGATCTGTGGGGGGCTTTTATTAAAGGACTCTTTGTTTACTGTTTGTTCCAGGTCATTTTGATTGACTTAAAGTTGAAAGCCAGCGAGTCAATGAGAAAACAAGGTAGGAGTTTGAGCAACAATAACCAGAAATTTTAATTTTAACCAGAAAGTTCATAATATTATATTGGTAAAATATATAATTTTATTATTAAATGCATTTTTACACAATTTTTTTCTCACTTGATTTAAAAATTCTCAATGAATGATTTTTCAATGATTTTTAGTAACCCTGATCAGAATGCAAAATGAAGCAATTTTTACTGTGGTATTATAGATGCCATTTTCACTTATTGAACCAATAAAATAAAAAATATATACTTTAAAATGTAATATTTATGCATGTGAATTCATGCACGGTAGCCATGGTACAACTTGTAATTAAAAACTGGCCAGCAGAGGGCCGATGCTTTAAACCTTGAAAAACAAGGTGTTATAAAAAATGTATGCAATGTATGCAAATGTATGCAACTGATTTATTTGTATCATGCTGCATATACAAACATACAGTCAAATATTCAAAGTTACAGTCCCTGCTAGTTACACCAGAAATGTATTTACGTATTTACTACGTCGTCACTGTATCAACAAGGCACAGTTCAGAAATCTGTGTGCTTCATCTTTAGCTAACAAACTCTAAACAAAAGTCATGCTTTTCAGAGTCTCCTTAGTTTCTCCTACTGAACAGTTTCACCTCCAGAGACTGAGACACCCAGGGAGCGGATCAAGGTAAGACTATTACAGTTACCGGTCCACAGATTAGAGCACAGTTTGTTTATTCAGGTTTACATACATAACAATCCTATCACCTTATACTAAAAGATCGGTGACATCTATAATGGTGCAGGGTCTGGTGGGAAGAACATGAGGTGTGTGTTTGTTTGTGTGTGTATTGGGGGCAGGTTTAGTCGGTGTTAAGTAATGTTTGTAGGTGCGACATTAAATCCACACGTTCATGTGAAATTTATCAATGCCATGAGGTGAGAGGTCTCGCCTGTTAAACACTTAAGCAAACACTTACAAGTAACACTTACTATGTGCTAAGTTTACTAAACCAGGAACACTGACGTTAATACGCTTTAACAACAACCTACTCAGAAGGATTAGCGCATGTTAGATGACAATAAATCAGTTAATCGTTGATAACTTTTAAGTTTGCTTACTTAAGCTTTAAGATAACTGTTGTAAATACTTACTTTTGTTTTAGCACCAACAGTGAAAGGATTACATGTCCAAGATAAATAAACAACATAATTATACAACAAACAACATGCAGTAAATAAACAAACCCACTCAGTTCTAGAGAATCAACTCCTGTTTGTATAGTTTCTGTATAGTTTTTTGTAAGTTTTGCAAAACTGCTTTCCACTGACTGATGGTAGCTGGTAACAGAATTATTTTAGATAACTAATAACTAATTTTATTATGGGTACGTAAATATATATTTTTTGTTAAGTAACCTAGAAATAAATGTGCAATTGCGTGTGTATTCCACAAGGTGGCGAGCATGTACAGTTTGTGTATACGCAACGGTTCTGTTGCAATTATTTTATGTAACAATTTTGCTGTGGGGTTCATTTATCAAGTCGTTCACAAAGCGTTTTCTTGGCCAGGTGCTGATATACGGGCTAATGGGAAAATACAGCTTCAATATAAAGACCAATTGTATGTGACCCTAAAACTTATACATTTAATGACTACTGTATGAGTTGACTTTATTTGTAATTCTAATGAATGAATGTATTGTTGTACATAAATATATTAAACATATAAACATATAGATATAATTGTGACTTATTCACTGTTTCTAATAACATGCTCAAAATGTATTTGAGTAAAATGAAGTGAGTTTAACCACCAAAATATGAATGGGTATTTAAATACACTAATCTTGCTTACTCCAAGACTAATAAACACACTAAATCCATTTGAGAGTGTAGTTTTAAGTCTAATGACTTTTGGCCTTGTGGAGTTAAAAAAAAAACTTTCTTAAACACATTTTTACACTTAGTAATTATTTTTATTTGATTTGACAGTGAATAAACTTCCATTACAGAAGAATTCTGACACTGAATTCAGAAAAATCAACCATGTCATTTTCATTTACTGGGCATTTATAGATATCTGTAATATTTTACAAATTATATATTGTACTAAAACATTCTGTGTTGTAAATATTTAAGGCAACAACACCAATACATAACATGCATTTGTAAAGAAGCCTTAAAGTTTAATGTGGCCCCTTACAAAAAACATTTGATTTGTGCCTAAAAGTATGTATTGTAATGTATATATTTTCGATCCCCTGTAAGCATGAAAAACAACTGGTTTTAGTTAGTCAAGCTAATACATTCTGTATTCCTGAGCGTCCACAGCTGACCTAAGTAGATGTAAATTTCAATCAGGCACTTGAGCCAATCTCTCTGTGGGGTCCTGTGGAGAGGGGCTGGTTTAAATAGAGACCGCCGCAGCAGCTCTTATGAGATCCGTCAGGAGTCCGTCTGTCACTCTCTCTTTCCAAAGAGCAGCGGCGCACCGGCAGCTATTGCGCGCCTTCGTACCGGGATACATTAGGTTTCAAATGGGCATTAGCTTGTGGGGCGACTCGGTTGTATTTATCGCAACATTTTTTCAATTATTTTAAGGCAAGCCGACTTGTAGCATTACATTGAAAGCTTACTGAAGTGCAAAGCCAAAGCACACCTGTTTATATCGGTGGACAAGGTGCGCCTTTACTTGCGCGCATCGTTTAATGCGTAATTGGTGTATAGTGTTGTATATATGTATATCTGAAATTGTACGACGGGGCTGTTTGGATACTCAAGCCATAAACTTCATATATAGGCGGATAGTTAAAGAAGAAATTTAATTCTAATGTCAGCAACAAATCACAAAACTCAGGTTGTTTAGATATTAGGCATTACTGGACGTTCACATTTATTTAAAACTGCTTAGCAAATTTGCATCGTCGACGTCCAAAACGGCTTTATCCATAATGATTAACATTGTTGGGGAGTTTTTCGTGGTCCTGCTGAAAGTTCTCTGGGCCATCGTGATGGCCGGACTGAAGTGGTTCATACGGCCGAAAGAGAAGAGCGTGGCGGGACAGGTGTGTCTGATCACCGGGGCTGGCGGCGAGCTCGGGCGGCTTTACGCGAAGGAGTTCGCCCGGCGTCGGGCTACACTGGTGCTGTGGGACATCAATAGCCAGAGCAATGAAGAGACAGCGGAGATGGTGCGGCAGATCTACAGAGAGCAAGATAACCCAATGTCAAAAGAGGGTGAGTGGAATGAATTCACAGTATTATAATTCTTTATAGGTAAATAATACAAATACTATCCTGTGGGACCTGAAGTGTTTGAATGGCTGCATGCCTAGGTTGTGTTATTTGTAGCGTCTTTATTATTGCTCTAAATTATTATAGTCAATAATGATGATCCCACTCTTTAATTTTAATGCTTAATATAATGCAAAGGCTAAATATGTTTCCATCAAATATCTAATCTGATATGTAAAACCAATTCAAACTGAATCAATGAATGTAGCAGTCAGTGTAACTCTGTATAGTTAGAGTTTATGTGTTTTCCCTTAATCTCAGATGTTTATTTAATCTGTTAAAGGCTCTGTTGGCGGTGTGGAAGAAGTCCCTCCTTTCCAGCCGCAGGTGTACACGTATGTGGTTGATGTGGGCAAGAGAGAGAGCGTTTACACCACAGCAGAGAGAGTCCGCAGGGAGGTGGGAGAAGTGGACTTGTTGATCAACAACGCCGGTGTGGTGTCCGGCCATCACTTACTTGAGTGCCCAGATGAACTGATCGAGCGGACGATGGTGGTGAACTGTCACGCCCACTTCTGGGTGAGTTTCATTTAACTTTACATACAGCAATAGCTGTTCTAGTTACGGTCTGTGTGCATCACTGAGGATGTTTATAGGTGAAGTGGTTTATGTTTGATGTGTTTAGAGTGTTACATCACACTGTAAGTGCATGTATCCGTTCAGTAAACAGTCATTTCTCTGCTGTGGTGTTTGCATTTGAACTAAGTTGGAAAGAAAGCCTCTTTCACTCCGTGCATGTTCATAATCTTACTTGTAAACCTGCCAGAGTGGAATTGAATTTCTTGGTTTAATAGGAAATGAACTGATGTACCCAATAAGGCCGTTTTAATTTAAAAGACAAGCATGTATTGTGTCTTCTGTTTAAAGCAATTCGATCAAACACTTTGAACCTCTGTTAGCTAATCCGTCGTTATGTTGTTGAGTGCAAACAAATATGTTGCGTCTGTCGTCTGAGATGGGCCACTGTTAAGTGTATTTCTTAATGTAAAATCCCCAGCTGTCCTCCTCTCCTGGTCTGTATCTGTTTGTTTTCTTTCTTTTCATTTCGTTGTGGCAGCCAGAATTAATATTTACGGCTAAGTCTGGATGTTCTGCTGTGGTAGATATCCACAGGCTGCGAGATTATGAAGTTCTAGCCAGAACTGATCTGGGATCAGATTACCCCCAACTTTATCAATTTCAGTCCAGGCGAGTTCTAACATCAAAACTGATCCTAAAACAGTGCTTCACTTGGAGAAGCTTTTATTAACATGGCCCCCGCTGTTTCAACATAGTCCTCTCCAAAGCTCCCTGATCTGGGAATATAAACAAGCTCAGAGGGAGACAAGTCCAGCAGGGGGTTCTAGTAAGATCACCAGGAACAATCTGCTCTGCCTGGGTTTGTTAATTTAAAGCCCATTGAAGGGCACATCCTGCCTGGGGAAGTACCATTTGGACAAGTCCATTCTCACTTGGCCTCACTAATTAACCTCTTGCCAGTAAATGCGTAAAAGCCCTGAATGTCTGTAGTTTACATTGTCTTACTGAGACCACCTTGTGGGCAGTTTGTTTTGAATCACGCAGTGCTAAAGTCACACTGCGGATGGGTTTTTTGCATGTGTCTGTGGGGGCAAAACAGAGTGGGTAATGTTTTTTGGTTAAAGTAAAAGTTGATTTAATGGCAGACGGCCTGGGAAAACAGCTTAGGGGAGTGATGTCATTCACAGTTAATTGGCCGAAAATCGATGGGCCTCTCTGTTTGACTAAATGCTTTTTTGATGGTCTTGGTGTAAAGATCTCACCTTGTGGACACTATCAATTTTATATTTTTCCTTCGGCGAACATGGGAACGTTCTAAATGGTGGAAGACTTTCTAATGAAGCATGAAAATGTCTGGACGCCAAACGTGTAACACAATGTTCTTTGCTATCTGTGTTTGTTTAATTTTGTAACTTGGAGGTCTTCCAACCTAAGCTGCCGTGCTGCAACAGATGCACTTGTTAGTGGTGGAGTTGGGATTCTCATTAAGGTTTTGGTTGTGCTGCAGAAAGCTTAGAAAAACACACACTTTCTTGTGTGTGTGGGGGGGGGTTAAGATAAAAGCGGAGCTTAATCATTAAGGACAGGCTAGAATACCAAGCAGAGGATGTGGTCATTAAAGCCACAAGCCAGCTGAATGGAACTGCACCAACACGGCCTGTGTTTTTTAGTCTTGCACAAACATGTCATCTTAATTGGTCATTGCTTATATGTAAGATCCCTTTAGTTTGCTTTTATTCTATTCAATTTGTGTCGGTGTCATTTGTTTGAAAAGATTATTTATATCCGTTCAGTCATGTTTTCATAAATAAACATTTTAGAAACTTTACATAGATGGTGTGAGGTTTCTATAATCAGTCTTTATAACTGCTCTATATCATTCTCTCAGACTTCAACATGACCTGACAGCCGGTTCTGTGCCTTCATTTTAACAGTCTGCTGTGTTTCAACATTTTAAAGGCTGGAAAGGGCAAAGTCCAGATGGACATCGTCTTTATTTTGTTGGATTGCATGGTGGGAATGTAACATTGCTGGAGGAGCCAACAGGAAGTGAGGCCATTATCTCAGAGCGATGCTCTTCCAGACTGTCTGTGCTCTGCTGAGACTCTCGCTTGTGTGGTTCGGTTTGCCTACAGCTGTGTTTGCGTCCCAGGACCAGCGCTGTTCAGACTAACTTGAGAGCTGAAGTAAAACAAATGAACAGATTTATTGTCTTACTGATTTATTGGAGAATCTCTTTCTCTCTGATGTTGATCCCATAGGGTAAATCTGACAAGTCTTGCGCCTGCTTCATATTTCCCCCTGAAATCATATGGGAAAAAATTTAACTTTTTAAAATTCTTCAGTCTAAATTTAGATTTTAAAGTTCATTTTGCATTGCAAATGAACATTTTAACATGTATTTTTTTCTCTTTTGTATTGATAGTCATGACAATCATTTAAACTCTAACCCTATCTTTTATTCCTTTCTTGTGTTCTTTCTTCACATTCCAGTAATGAAACCACAAGCTAATTTTTGCATGATGTAATGAGAATTACAGAGTAGTTGCGTTTCATTATTAAATCATAGTGATTCCAAAATAGAGTAATTGTCATTTGATTGTGCTGAATAATATGACCTGGCTGTTTCCTAGACAGGTTTGGTAAAACTCAGCCCATTATGGGCAAAATGTGAGCAGTACATTCCACAGCTGGGTGCAATGGTGTCCGTGAAGGCCTCGCGGTTGCTTAGCGAGCGGAGGAGGACTCGGGTCGCTCCCCAGAGAAAAGCATCAAGGGAGAGGGAGTCTTGTACACAAGCTTGCCGGTAATGGGGCGCTGCTGCCTGACCCACTTATGTGACAATTGCTTTCTTGTCTGGAGATCAGCCTGACAAGATGCCAAGTGACAGGAGCCAAGTTCTCCAGCCTGCATTCCTGCTGGACCAGGAGAAAGGGAGCAGCCAGGCAGAAGGGTCATACTTGAGTAGTTTTAGATGGCCAGTGCACCTGTAGCCGTTATTTGACTTGGAACGGCTACTATTTGCACCGTTCCAGGTCAGCGAAATTCATTAGTGTCTTTATCTGAATGTGGCGGTCAAACCGGCTCAGAATCCAGTTTGGTTTTAGGTTTTAATTTGGGCTTTACGGGTCGTTATAGTCAGAAGAACCCTCAATTTGTCATGTAGAGTACATTTATCATATGTACATGGCTTAAGCATAGATCAAACATCTTTTGCCGATTTTAATGAGACCTTGGTAGTACGGCATGTCAGCTAAACCTTCAATTAGCCCCCGCTTCACATTTCTTTGGAATTTACATTCTGTAGGCCGTACATTAATCTTGCCAAAGGCTTCTACATTTCTCTGGCCCGTCCATTTTCTTCTAATTACTGGCCATCTGGGCTTTTCAATGCAACAATGTTTGCACATATTCCTGATGGTCAAACATTAGCACTAATCCAGGCTGACACTGCAGCTGTGAGCAGCTTTGTGATGAACGTTGCACTTGAGCTTGTATCAATTAGAGAGCACAACAGGCTCAGAACCAATGCAAGGGCCAAGGAAGCGCTCCGCTGTTGGAAGTTAATTTAGCGTAAACTCAAGCGCTGGGAAGCAATTACGGAAGCTATGAATTAAGACACGAAATGTGTGAAACCGAACAGAAGTTTGTGTCTAGAAGGTCAGTTAGGTCAGGCCCAGATCGCAGGCGGCCCCCCCAACACATACTGTTCATAGCGCATTGGGTTTTGCTCAAAGACTAAGATTTATTCTCATGTGTACAGTTTCATAATGTTCTGTTTTATAATGTACTTAATGGTAATGTTGTCAGTTGAAAACGGATTAAAAGGGTTCATTTTTTGTTTCTTTGTTCTCTTCACACTGTAAGTCGCTTTTGATAAAAGCTAAGATGCCTAAATATAAATGGTTAATAGGGTCTCATTGTGGCAGTTAATGTACAGTAAATTTGATCTAAATAAATTGTATGCTTGTGGATTAACAGACTGGTACTGTCTAGAATTAAACATTGCCTGATTTTTGATTTATAGCACAATTACATCAGGCTGGATTGTTTGATACTCTGTGACCTCACATGAATGACAGCATCTCTCTTCAGAATGCGCAAACAGACCTTATTATTGCCTGAAAATCTTTGTCTTATTTTGTGCTTCAATGTTCTTTTATGGCCAACAGGGACACAATGGTCTAATCTGTCTATTTGGCAGAAGGGTGTAGTTTGAACTCTCCCAATCAAATGTCAGAACTGCAGGATCACAGTGTTTGGAAGATGTTGGCATATGTACACCACAGGCACAATCTACTCTAATGCTTCATTTGCACGCATACTTACCAACAGTTTGGCATGCAGAGCACGAGTACAGCCTTAAAAGTGTCCAAGTCTGTTCCCCAGAAAGAACCCCAACACAATGCGGGAAATATTAACAGCAATTTAATACTTGATGCACTGGAAAAATACACAGTTTAGTCTTAACATCACGCATTAAATGCACCAGCAACTGTAGAATGCGAACTGCAGCTCCAAATCCAGACTGGCCTCTCTTGCGAAAGTGAAGTCAGGGGAAATGAATTTAAGAGATTTCTGCAGCTCGTCCAACAACGTGTCAAGATGACGCTTTTAGACGGCTGGCAGGGCTGCGGAAATGCATTTCTGCTCATTGCACGGAACTGTGGAAGCTGGTACCATTCTCAAGCATGGCCCAGATCCATTTTTGGGCATGCTTATGAATGGTGATATCATTGAAGGTATCTGGAAGGGGTTCTGTTGTATTTGGCAGTTTTCTAGCAGTTTCCATATTCTGCTGAGAATTTCTTTTGCCAACCAGTTTCATCAGAAAGACCATCTTGGATGACTAACATGTTGTATTTTGCTATGGCTTTGCAGATCCACAGGCTAGACCAGCACAAAGCAGGTTAGACCACCATGAAATTCCATGCTGGTCTAAACCAGCCTTTTCAGCAGCCTGATCCTGGTTGAAAAGGTGGTGTTTGTTTTCCCGCCTTTGTTGACCTGCAGCAGTGATATAGAAGCTCAGTGGGTTGTTTTGGTGTTCAGCTGTCTTGTGGTGACAGCGGTGAGCGGCTACGACGGTCTGGCTTTGTGCTGTGGGATACTGAGATGCAGCTCCTGGGACCAAACCGTTGTGGGAAAAGAGGAAACCACAGACAAACCACTTGTTTTGAACTCGCATGTGTGCGTCTAAAAGTGGCCCATTTGCCATTTTATAAGCACTTTCAGGCCTATTCGAAACCGCCCCGCAGCCATTAACAACCGCTGTGTTGTTTCCACTTAAACTGCAGTTTATATTTCCCGTCCAAGTCAAACTTCCACATCAGAAATGAAAACGTTCTCAAAACTAGTACTAGCAAAACAAATTGAGCCGTACATAAATTAATCTTTTTAAGTGCATGTGAAAACTGAGCTCCCTGTTAATGGCCTTTAAGACTGTATTGGAATTGTGTTTCTAAACTCCCCCAGCAGGATGAGGGATACAGTGTTTAGTCTTGGTGAATTATTAGCCGGAGGGTGGAGGGGGCAAGATCAAAGGGCTTTGGCAAAGATGAACAACATAAGGAAAATAAATGTCTTTGTTTCCCCCCTTCTTTCTATCTCTCTCTCTTTTCCTTCTCACACATCTTCTTCCAGACCACCAAGGCATTTCTTCCCAAGATGCTGGAGATGAACCACGGCCATATTGTGACAGTTGCCAGTTCGCTGGGTCTGTTCAGCACAGCTGGTGTGGAGGTTAGTACTGCATTCATCTCATAAATCTGTTAGCAGCTTGAAATAAACAGACGTCGCCACGTCGGTTTGCCGTGGCAAGGAAATTGGGCACGCGGTGCGCTTGGCTCCTTGTGCCACTTAGGAAGCACACTAACACTGAAAGATGCTCTGTGGGTTTTTCTACCTGCAGAACACCAGTGCATTATGGGAAATCTGGCTGATTACTAGCACATACAAGCTCACATAAACAGATGTGTTGCTAAAAGAATAGCAAAAAGATTTTTGCTAATTGTTAAAAGATTTACCATTTTAGTTCATTGCCATTGCTGATAATCACAATGTTATTGTTGTAACTGGCTTAAAAGCATCCATTTTATATTTTTAGCCACCCCTAATTTTCAGCTCAATTGGTCATTTCAAAAATAGAACATTTAGTTTATGCTTGGAATAGCATTCACATTTTTAATAGTACTGTGTGTATAAAAAGGTCTAGAGTATTTACAATTCTTTTCATTCATGGCTGGCCAAACCAGTGTCATTTTCCCATCAAGCCTTTTGGGGAAACTTTACCTCTTTTGTTTTGTTAGCTGTACGTACGCTTTTATTTTACAAGCCCTCATCTTTAACTCTTGTCTCACTTCAAAGGCTCCCAGAGGCCCAGTCTGTTCTATTGTTTCCTTTAAATTCTCTGACTGTGAGTTTTTATTGCTGTGCATTAACAGAGCGATTCAATCTGCCGCTGGCGCATCAAATCTCCGTGCCAGACTGTTTATTTACACACATCTGTGTTTGCCCACTGATTCTGAAGATCATGTACTCCCTGAACCACATCAAAACCCTCTGCAGCTCTACCTGATCCGCAGCAGATACGTGTTAAATGCTAACACAGACCTGCTTTTACCCTCCCGTGCCATTATAGAAGGGAAAACAGCCTCGGGTAGCTTCTTAACATTCAGCTGTCTGTGCGATTCAAAGCACGCCATTATAGTCCCTGTGGTTACTTTGTGGTTTCAGGATTACTGCGCGAGCAAGTTTGGTGCCATCGGTTTTCACGAGTCCCTGAGTCACGAAATCAAGGCTTCGGAGAAGGACGGTATCAAGATGACTCTGGTTTGTCCTTACCTGGTGGACACGGGCATGTTCAGAGGCTGCAGAATAAGGTACGAATGAAACCTTCCAAATGTCACGATTGGGTTTCAAGTAGCCGCTAACAGAGCGAGGCAGACAATGAGTATCTGGTTCAAGCAGACATTGCTTAACAACAGTCAGGGTAGCTTTGCTTGTGGCCTCTCATGTCACTCTCAGGTTGGTTTTTCATGCACACAATAGGGCTTTAACTTGAATAGAGGCTTGCCTGTGTCAGGTGCATGCGGGATCTGTTTCCACTCAAAAATGACTAGCGCTTTGAGCTTAGACTTTAGAAGAAACTCTTAATCATCTGTGTTTTTTCCCCCTTTCTTTCTTCTGCTTGGGTGGGTCAGGAAAGAGATTGAGCCATTTCTCCCTCCACTGAGGCCAGAGTTCTGTGTGAAACAGGCCATGAGAGCCATCCTAACAGACCAGCCCATGATCTGCACACCTCGCATCGTATACATGGTCAACTTTATGAAAAGGTGGGCGTTGATTCCTAACTTGGGTTTAACTTTACCAGCAACGTTCACTTGATCAACGGAAAGTGACGTTTTGCCATTTGTTTGTTTTCTTGTGCAGCATTTTGCCCTTTGAAGCAATTGTGTGCATGTACCGGTTCCTGGGAGCAGATAAGTGCATGTACCCCTTCCTGGCTCAAAGAAAGGAGGCGATGAACAACAACGAAGCCAAGAATGGGATCTAAAAGGCACTGTTTTCAAGTTCCACAAGGGGAAACCATTTGAACCCGCATGCGGATAAGACCACTGAGTTTGAAGCGAGAGATGGAAAAAGACTGAGTTTTGACTGGTGCACTTGCATTTGGCAGATGCAAAGGTTTACCATATTGTTCCTCTGGAACAAAGAAAGCTGTGTACTACACTAAGGATTTATGTGTTGCTTTTGTTTTATTTTAAAGGTTTGTTTAAAGAAACCATTCATCTATATTCTGTGTCAATAGTTTTGAAATCATACATGAGATATTCAGTAATTAACTATTTACGTAATGTAGTCACCAGCATTATCTAGTGTCTTTGTGAAAATATACAGTATGTTACTGTACAAACAGTAAATTCTTGTCACTTTTTTGTTTTGTGTGTAGACATGCACTGTATTTACTTTCCTCTACACTGCCAACATTATCCAAACAGTTTGATGTGGTAACAACATTATGATCCCGTCCAATCCGATTAAGGGCCGCAGATGACAAACCAGATAATGGTACCATAATAAAGCATGTGATGTTTACCTGCAGACAGGTTATCATTTTCATACAGTTTCAGCTGACCAATAGTATCGTCTAAAACAGATTTCAGTCTCCCATTTAAAGGCAACAAAACATTATCAAAATACAGTTCAGTGATATGAATGGTTGGCACAGATTCTTCAAACAAGCCAGTTCCTGCTAACCTATTCATATCTGTATCTTCTCAAATAGTGAAAAACATTATTGACATTACAGTGAAAAGTACAAATGGGTGAATCAGGTCATTTTTCAGCTATGGGTGGTGTGGTGTATTTGAAGAAGGGAAAAGTATTTCAGCAGTTCAGCAATATCTCACTGTTTTGTGTGGGAATCTTGGCGCCTGATAGGTCGTCCAGATATTGTTTAGTTCATGTGATCCTTTTTGAACATTTGCATCATCTGACTAATGATATGTCTTCTGTTTGTAGATCTGGCTTTTTTTTCTCCCCTCTGACCTACATTTATATTTTTTGGAGGGGATTCATCATGTAATTTCAGAAAATGATTTAGAAACAGGAATGACTCATGTAAATAATCGGTTCTGACAAGCAAAATGTCCAAAAATAACATAAGGGTGTTCCCATCATAATCTAAAAATGTCTTTATCTTGGGCTATTAATGTACACACTCGTTGTCCAGTTAAAACGTCAATTTCATTTTGTGTATGTAAACCTGGACTATTGAAATGCCTTCACAGGTGTATGTTTGGATTATCTTTACATTTAGGGACAAAAGGACAAACATTTGAGTTTAAATGACATTCCAGTAGGCATTCTTTCAGCATTGCCTATGATGACCCTAAAATTCTACCTCTTCACTTTTGCCATTTGTTAACAGTGACATAAATACTCTTTTGTAATTTTCCTAAAGACTGCTCTATAGAGGAGCACAAAACGTGACTCCAATGTTTAGTGTCTCTACCTAACTTAAATTAATAAAATGATTTAGATTATTGTGGTTTGTTTATTACGACTCATAACTTTGGATATAAGGCACCTCAGCCATGCATGAATCTAAACCGCATGAATCTAGGCTTTATTCTTAGCAATACAAAACACACAAATCTAAGTTTCTAGAAGTTTAAAGTTTGAATACTTCAGCACAGTCATTGCCAAGTTTTCTTAATAGATTCCACAGTTCATCCGTCTAATAACAACTTCCTTTGGAGTGAGTAAAGCATAACATACTGGAATTTAAGCCTCAAAAGAGGAACTGCATTTACAGTACTGGTGGGCAGAAGTCTTAATATCACATACAGCATCTGGGTGGGATAGTGGGGAAGTAAACAATGTTGAATTGTATGACTCAAACGCTCCATTGTGACCGAGATGTCTGTTGTAGTGAGATGTATGTTTTACTCAAGGGGAAATGCATCATGGGAAGAAAGGAGGTTTTTAAATTGCAACGCTTGTGTCAATGAACACACCTCTACAGCTCAAGTATTTCATAACAGATTCATCTACTTACTGTGATGAGGAGCAGTTCTGACAGACTTATTTCCAACTCCATAAAGTGAATTGCACATAGTGTATGTACAAAGTTTAGTACACAGTAATATGAATTATTTTGTATAAGTATATGGTATTGGACAAACAAAATAGTGTCAAAGCTGTTTAATAAGCATCTACGGTATTCTTGATTAATAGTTCTCTTAATACCTTCTGAAATGCCAAATAGTCACTGTTGAATGTGAATGTTATTGTTTCTACATAAAATTTCAAGTAATTAATCTAATTCAATGGGTTCAAAAACACAAATGTACAAACCCATAACAACAGACACTGGAGAGATCCAGTTCTGAGCAGCCAATGGTCTTCAAGCGTTACACAACATCAATACGCTCGCCTGCAGTGGTTTCGCAGTGCATTTGAATCGGCTTAATTACACTGACTGATCAGCCGTGGTTGGAGATTAGTGTTAATACAGAGGAAATATTGACACATCAAAACCCCGCAGCAGATGTCAAATAGAATCAGTCTATTTAAGCAGCTGCCCGCTGAGAAAATAATTAATACTCATTTTACCAGAATTCATGGTTTTGTAACATGAAAACAAGATTATTAAAAAAAGCATTTTTCTGTCAGCCAAAAGGAGCGAGTTTTACGAAAAACACTAATTTGATGGTTTGAAAGAGTCGATAACAATTCTGCTGGGGACAAAAAGATCAATAAACCTTGTTTTCCCATGGCCAGTTGAAAGCTTTCTGGTGAAAGAGTGGTAATGATTTTAGGTCCTGCTGGACAGTGGATTTGTACAACAGTATGTCTGTCTCTGTGCTTGTATTTCTTTCCTGCTACGCTGAGGACAACATTGGAATAAAACCTCCATGTACCTCTATACATAAACACATATGTTAATGTATGTAGGTATAAAGTGATGCATTCCAAATGCTGTGATCTTTATATTGGTGTACGAGTCATATGCATATACTATATAAATATATATACTATACTATACTTTTTAGGCAGTAAACTGAGGAATAACGTGAATCCTGTGGAGAATTTAATCAACATGTTTAAACACAGCGACAATCTGATGTGAAATCTGCTGCGGTGCATCTCTCAGATGTTTTACTTTACTTTGAAGTACAGTACACCGATATACAGATCACCATTTGGCTCTTTCTCATGTCAATTTACAGCACCACCAGACGGTTTGTTGTTGAGGTTGCGTAGCTACACATCACTTTAACAAATGGGCGTTCCGGAGAAACTCTGAGAGGCCCTACAAAGACTCGTATTATCTCTGACCTGCCACAACAGCAAGACCTAACACACAAAAAAATCTATGGGCTAAAAGAAAATAATAATAATGAAGAACAATCAAACAATGAATAAATCAGGTTCATCAATCAATAAACCTTCTTAATAAATCAGACCTCTTACTAATTCTGCTTCTTCTTAACAGGCTTTTGGAAGTCAAAGGCCTTTCACTGACAGGATGTGTGTACAGTGATTGGTTCCATCATTACCCTCAGGACACACCCACAATCTCTCTAACATAGGAACCAGCAAAGAAAACAAAACACAAATTGAGTGTTTTTCTTTAGACAATGTCAGTGATTTGTGAGTGGTTATATAGTGGTCACCAGGTCATTGGTATGTGGTGGTTTAGGTCATGCTATAGAATAGCTTACTGGCTATAGTTTGTAACTAGGTGTGTTACTGATGAATGATCTCCTTATTGAATGGATCTATTTTAAACTGCTGTCGAAATGTTTGAAAGACTCATAAACGGTCATTGGTGTGTTAAGAATCTTTAAGCATGACACAGCACAACGCCATACGCTTGAGCAAATCGCCTGTGGTTTTTAATTCACACCCATGTGTTGGAAGTCAGATATAAAACCTGTTGTGAAGCTACCAAACCTTGTGCTCATTTTTAGCTGAGGTTGATTAGCTGTTATGAAGTTGTGACAAATTAATTACACTACATACAGTGGGGTCCAAGAGTCTTTGCTTACATTGTAAATCTGTTATTCCTTTTAATTAAATTTGAATTTGGATATTTAAAATGTAAAATATTTGAAATATTAAAATTTGAAATACTTAAAATGTTCAAAATCCTAAAAAATGGGAAGTGTGATGTAATTTAAAGAAACTTCTGCACTATTTTAAGGTCACAAATGAAACGTAAGCGGATCTGTGTGTCACATCTGTGTATGTCAGCTATTTCCTACCAAAGGTCTGATTTCCTGGTTTCCATTGAATCACACAAGATGTTGTTTGGGGTATTGTCAGATCAGGCTGGGATAACATGGATTATCTGGAATATCATTCATTCATGGTGGCCGGAGTGCATGAGGAAAGCAAAACACTTAAGAAAAACATGTACATATAAACTGAATGTAAATGCACAAGTGGAAAAAAGACAGTAGATGCCATTAATTCCAACACGAACTGATGTGATTTTACTGCATTTTAAGTAACTCACATGTCTGTTGTTACACTGTATATCTTTCAACAAGTGACCACTGATAAGTTCAAATCGTAGTTCTTTGTCTATAACTCAATCGTTTGGAAAAGAGAGTCTATCACAGCCTCTTTTTTCCATGAACTTAGCAATGCAGTCTTTAAAAGCACTCAGTTGATGCATCGAGTCAATACAACACACAACATGGGTGTAGATGTGCTGGACAAAACTGAGGAGAGAAGAAAACAATCAT
>JBAJNP010007205.1:0-23250 GCA_036877545.1 Yasuhikotakia modesta | reverse complement strand
TTTGAGTAATGAACCAGGCTGGGAGTTTTTAAAAGCCTCAGGAATCTTTGCAGGTGTTTAGAGTTTATTAGTTGATTCAGATGATTAGGTTAATAGCTGGTTTAAAGAACCTTTTCATGATATGCTCATTTTTTGAGATAGAAATTTTGGGTTTTCATGAGCTGTATGCCAAAATCATCAATATTAAAACAATAAAAGGCTTGAACTACTTCAGTTGTGTGTAATGAATCTAAAATATATGAAAGTCTAATGTTTATCAGTACATTACAGAAAATAATGAACTTTATCACAATATGCTAATTTTTTGAGAAGGCCCTGTACTTCCACATTGTATGTTGAATTTAAAATACTTTATTAAATACACGGAGAATTTGGTGCTGAGTCACATTTGTTTTTACCCTGTATGGTTTTGTTAATAGGGTTTTGAAAGAATGTGTCTTCTTTCTATATGGTGGATATATGTTCTGTTTGGTTATTGGATAACATTGGATATATTGTTGTTTATGAAAGACAGAATGATGACATACATAAAACACATTAGTCACCAAATCTTTTTAGCTGCCATGTTACTTTTGATTCATCTCTTAAAATTCATCCTGTGCTCACATATAAAGTGTTGCATTTTGGGCCATATTGTCCTAGCTCAAGTTATGGGACCGCATCCTTATTGCATGAAGTCAGAAACTGAAGCATTAAATCATTTTTTATGTTTGTCTGCTTACAAAATGAACGGATTGGAAACTAGGACAGTGAGCAGAGCATTATGACATCAAAGCTGATGCCAGTTTCCTGGAAAATGCTGTTATCCCTAAAAAATCTGACAAAATTAAGGATTTACAGCTTTCACTAAGAAACAAGACATAGGTTTACAATAGCATTAAGATTCAATGTGTATTCTTATAACTAGAAGTCAAGCTCAATGATTGGTGTCATAATAATATATTACATAACAGGAAGCTGTTTTATCATGATGAAATTATAGCCATTTGGGGATTTAACATAAGTGCTGCATATATCTGCAGTGATAATGCCATGACAGGATGAGCCACGCTGGTTGATGCCTCCGTGGATAACACCACTAAACTCAGTCCCTCGGGAACAAGAGCTTATCAGTAACTGTAATGCTGTGACAGATTCCTGCAGGTCATGTTAGAGTTTTTGAAGCACCTCAAACACAGAAACGGCAGATGTACAGTTAAGTTCCAAGCATCAGTCACATCACAGTTGCCCTTGAATCGCCTCTGAAATGATGAAAGATGCAGCACTGGTCTGACGCCGCTATACTGCTATTAGACTCATTACACGTAGCTAATGACACGGCTGTGGAGATTGACGACATTAATCAGCTGCAAGATGGAAATTTGGCCACACTGACAATTTAAAGAGCATCTATGAATAAGTACAGCTTGCTGCTGTCATAAGATAGAGTTAAGGCTATTAAAGGTTATGTGTATGTGAGTGTGCTTGAAGTGAAATTGCTCAGATAATGCTCTTCCACAGCTCAGGAGACCTAATGGTTCTCAGTTAAGTGTTAACATTATCTTAAATATTTATCTTTAAATTTCTTTGGAGAATGTGGAATCACATATTTCTATAATGTTATTGCCCACCAAAACTTGCTTTGCAAGAAGTAGTACTATTTATTTATTCATGTAAATGCACATTGCTTCCCTGTACTCTAATTTATTTGGTATTTTCAAATTACTGTAATGTATTTGTTTACTAACCTTCACATGTTATTTGCAAGCCTGCATAGTAAGTTCATCTCATGCTGTTATGCCTGCATTGAGTTCATATACTGACTGTGGTACTGAGACACTTAATGTAAAATAAAACCTAGACAGACCTGCATTCAGATCACAGCACAGGTCTCTTATGTAATCAGAGATGAGCTCTGTTGATTAGAAAACGTGGCATAGTACAGAATAAGAGCAAAGCTTCAGACAGGATTGTTTAAGCCCATGAGAGAATCCTCTCCTGAACCAAATTTCAGGGCTGCAGAGGTAAGTAAATGTGGTAAATGTTGTTAGTTTTATGAAAATTAAAACACTAATGCTGTGAGAAGCAGCACTGTGTGAGTTGAACAATAATCTGTTTTTCCTTGATGGAGATAAATCCATGATGCTGTCTTCCCCTATATTTGAAATATTTTCTAGACAAATATTTTTTCTTTATTTGCCCGAAAAGAACCTTTTGTCACCCATGAAGATGTCACAGGGGACCCACCCTGGACACTATTCTTGGTTGCTTTTCCCACCCTACATATAACCACTCAAGTCTTAATTCAAGTTCATCAACTTCATGACAACCACTAATTAGGGAATCCTCCAACGCCCTCTTCTTTCTGAATGAGTAATGGCTCATCACCCCGATCCTTATATCTGGCCTTTAAAGGCAGTCAAACATTGTTGGTGTTGTGCTGTTGTATTGTTCTACCGTATAATCTGACTGTGGGTTCCAGGGCTGGAAAAATGGTTGGAGATGTGGTGCTGCATCCCTGTCTGCATGAAGGGATGATGGGTCAGAAAGCGCTGGAGATAGAGGACAAATGCGGTTGATGCTGTTCTTTTTCCCTGTCCTCGAATCATTGACGCCCAGTCCTCTCCATCTGTTACCCTTTCTCGCTGAGACCTCAATGGGTCAGATTCATGTTTACCTTGTCTAACAGATTATTATAGTTGTCTGAGAGAGCTGTTGAGAAAAAGACAGACAATTAATGTAAGATTGATGAGGGAGATGTGAAAAGGAATGGTTCACATAAAAATGAAAGTGGCATTATTTGTGTGTTTGTCCCCTGCATATAGAGAGAACCACAATACTTGACTTATTGTGCACAGAGATCTACAGAAACTGAAAGTGACCTGTCCTGACAAAATGAGTCACAATGAGCAATTTCTAGCAATTTCTAGCGGAGTTCCTGCTACTTGTATATTACCCATTTTGTTAAAACCAAACCCACAGATTTTTTTTTTATTTTAAACCATTCCTTAAGAAGTAGCAAATAAGTGGTATGGGTTGTTGAGTTTGCCCTTTAATTGTGTTTATTCCACAGATCACAGCACAGCAGCGTGACAGTGAATAACAATAAAAAAGCAGGCCAGACTCAAACCTGCATTAACTGCATGAGCATCACACCTCACTGTATGGGACCATGTGTTCTTACCACTACACCATAGCTCCAGTGAGACCACTTGAAAATGTTAGCTGTCAGATATTTTACTCACATTACAATGCCTTTGAATTGAGACAGTAATTATAAAGTTAGTGTTAATAAAAAATAGTGTCTTTATCCTCAAGAAACAGCCTTGTTTTCAGGAGGAATGAAAAGACAGATCAGATTGAAAAGCACTAGAGCAACTTGATGCCGAAGAGCGGCACCAATCCACAGGCTAGTTGAGGTCATGGCAAAATCAATGAGCCATATTGTATCAATTTGCAGACAGTGCCTCAGTGATTGATACTCTGCAATGTGTGGGTTTATTTGTGCCATCAAGAACTGGCTGAGCATATCACTATCACTAGGGGATAACACTAAATACAAGGTCTTAAATTATTTTGGTTGTTACAAACATATAAAGTGCATTTCTTCAGACAACAGTTGTTTTCAAATTTCAGAGTAAGGGTGTCTAATTTCATGACTGCATACATCACCTAAACTTTGATTCATTGCTTTTACTTTGCTGTAGTTGCACTTTCTCACCCTCATTCTGTTTAGCAGGCAGGATCAGGCACGTGTAAACCTGCTTTCTTGTCTTCTACAATTGTATCAGTGAGTGTATGCAGTTAGTTTCATGCCCCATTTTCAGAGGCACTAGCACACACAGATGAGATAGTTGATAACTGAAGAGAAGAGATAACAACAGACACATTCCACTCCAATCTCCACATTCTTCACTGTCCTTAATAAATGCTGTAAAGAGTAACTAGCATTCCTGGCTATGTATATAAAAGATGGCAGTGTCTGCAGATTAGACCAATGTGGACTGAATAAACTCTAGCGTTATCTTGTGTCTCTTTGATTTATGAGGCTCTGTCATTTTAACTGGACAAAGCTTGATTTCCTTTTTATTATTTTTGTGTAGCAGGTTTGGAGAGTTTTTCATAACATTTACAGGCTGAAACATTGAAACTGAGAAGAAAACTTCCCAGGGATTGTATGGTTTGTGTAGTATTTGTGTAGTAAAATTTAGAATTTTTGTATCTGCCCTTCAAATTTAATTTAATCCATTAATACATTTATGTATATCCTCTAGTGATGTATGTATATATCTATATATTAATATATATACATTTTAAAAGTGGAAGTGTTAAATGTGTTATTCATATTAGTTAGAGAGCATATTGTGACTGCTATCTGTATCTATCTTAATAGTTAAAAGCTTCATGACATTAAAGGTTTTGTTCCTTAAATCCATATCTTACAGCTTTAAGGGCATCAATATGCTGGAGTACTTCTACTTTTATGCTTGTATACTTTTTGTAGGTTTTGTATCAGTTTGTTATGGCATCATCCATATGCACGGTAGTGTTGTTAGGGTCCAGCAGGGGGCAGTAGGTTCTTCCACTCTTCCCAGAACTTGAACTTTAAACCTTTACCTGATTATATTAGGCAGATAGTGTTCTTTTCTATTCTGCCTGTTAGTCCTCCAAGAACCCCATGAACCTACAGACTTGGGGCCAAAGCTAAAAAAAAAAATAAGGCCCCACTTGAGCCATGACCTTATCATGCTTTCACAGTAACTTAATAACCTGTTTTTCACCTTTATACCCGGCAACTCAAACTTCAACTCAGAAAACTTGAACCCTGCCATATTTACTCTGGAGATGAAGAGATGGCAGGGGTCTTCTTGTTATGCTCATAACTTTGTTGTTTTAACTGGCAAATTAAACTCTTGGATTTATATATTTTCTGTGTCTAATTTTGGGTCAATATTATTTGCATGTATTGTTTGACTTGTTTCTGAATTTCATTTAACCTCAATACATGTGTGAATCTCTACAGGTGTGTGAGTAAAGGTTGACTTTGTGTTGAGGCTCTTGGAATGTGTACAGTCTTCATCAGCCCTGAACCTCTACAGCTTATAGCAGCTAAACTCAAGGCATCTGTACAAGGTATGTGTGCTTTACTACACTATCTCTTTATTTTTCCCATCAGTACAAACTGACATGTGATGTGGAATTGATTTAAATCATTCACTTAGCCTATCTATACAGAACAAGCAGGCTTTAATGGACCTCATCATCAGTGTCATAACTTTTACCTCTCGCCCTGTTGGGCTTAATTAGGTCCAGCTAATTAAAGGGTACTAAAACCTAATGATCTGTAAAGCATGATTTAAAATCTGCTCAGGTCGTCATAGATGCCGAGCAAAAGCTACAGCGGGATGTTAAGAAGTTGTTTCAAACCTCCCGTAAAGAACTGCGATAAACTGAATTATTTGCAAACCATGCTGATGTCAGTTTTACAGGCATCAGCAGAGTTGTGCTTAATAGCAACAAACATTTCCTCACTGTCACTGCTGATTATCACTTCTGCTGGAGTCTGGACATTGATTAATGGTGTGAATATGTGTCTGGCTGAGGTTTAACCCCACAGGGAAATTTCAATAAAGGTCGTATCCAGCACTTTGAAGTGTGTTTTTCACTGGGTTCAGGTTTGTGATGAATGACTAGTGTAGAGTGTGAGCAGTGGTGTGAATAGTGGGTGACCTGGGCCTGAATGGGATGGGCTTTAGGGATCATAGGTCAGAGACTGGAGGATGGGATTGCTGTGGACATCGGGACAGAACCTGCCAGAAACTTGGCTACCACAGGATCCAAGAGGCAGTTTTGAATGCTGGTTTTATCATAGTTACTTGTTTTTTGACATACTTAAATGTCTGTTTTTTGTCAGAGTTTCACAGGAGGTGTTTTTGTCAAACTGGACTAGTAAGCATTCATGGCACATGACTGGAAGTTCAGCACTTGTCCCATGTTTTTGGTCATAAATTAAGGCTCTGAAGCAGCTGCTATGCTTACACTCATCTAAGGGCAGCTGTTCATTATCTTCAGCAGACTGACCCCTGCTCTCTCTCTTCCTCTCGGTCATGGAAATGACATCAGAGGCTTAGCTAGAGCTCAGCCAAATTGTGTTTTTACTGTCCCTAATGTCACCTTACGCATTGTGCCATGATCCTACACAATTACCGCTATTAGGATAGGGTTTCCCAAGGGCAGGATCAGAGACCAGATGTTTTGTCAGAGACTCCCTATGTTTTCTTTAAAATGCAAAAACAAGTATGTGTGATTGTGTTGGTTTATCAGGTTGTGGTGCCCTCATGGCATTTGTACAGATGGAAGCTGTGCTCTGTTGGCAAAGAAAGAGGCAGTCTGACCTTTTCTATGTGCCGGTGGAACCAAAACAGCAAGCATGCTGGGAGCTAATAGGACTTGAATGAGAACACTCTGACATGTTGCTTGCTCCTACCTTTCTCCTGCTAAGATTTACTGAAGCAGTGCAGGGCGGCCCTGAGATTTGTGTGCGCACCCTTTAAAAGATGTCACATGTTGGCTCTTTTCCTCTGTCCCATAAAACCAGAGCAGTGATGTTGATATTGTGTCTCACAGTGATTTGCAACCTTCTTCAAATGGTGCAAGCAGCCTCAGATCTGTGTGTTTCCATGTTTCTGCCCTCTTTACATAAACTGAATTTCTTTTGTTTAGACTTTGCACATAGTGGTTCTATATTTTCTGTATTCACCTGAGATAACATTAAGACTGAGACTGCGAACCCCTGTTCTATTTTGGAACTGTGCTCTCTCAGCCTTTGACCCTTTGACCCTCTGTGTCCATAAAACAGCTCCTGGGAAGCTGGAAGGTCTTTGGTGTCATGGCAGAGGTTTGAAACAGGTGTTTAGTAGATATCTTTCTCATAGCCTCTGATTGCAGAAAGACAACAGTACACAGAATAAGAAATTGTCATTTTGCAATGTCTGAATATGATGAGTCACGTGACATCTATGATGTTACAGGATATTTCATGAGAAGTTTAATACATTATCAAATAATTGATTAAAGAAATCATGGTTTGTTTATGACAAGTGGTTGGAGGGATAGAGCTGAAAAGAGGGGTTGGTAAGAGGGGTTTGTAACACCAGTCACGAATTGTGTAATAAGACAAAGGAACTTTGTCAGTCAGAAAGTCAGTTTTGATGTCATGCTCTAGTAAAGTGTGACAGAGAGCTTTGTGGAGCTTTATGCATTTCTGCAGGTGCAGATTCCATGTAGGCCTTCTCATTAGACCCCCCCAAATTCAGTTCTCTTCAACTTTCTCTCTCTTTCTCTTAGTAGATGAGGGGTTAAGTGTTTTGTGGGAGGTTTTGAGGACCTCTCATTTTGTGTGTGCTGTAGATCAGATCAATGTGTGGTATGTGTGTGAAGTTGAGGGAACTAGGCTTTTTGTCCCTCAGTATCATTGATTTCTCTCTCTCGTTCTGAGAATCATTCCATTCAATTTCTTCCTCTTTTTAACTCAGAGCTGAATAGAAACAGCAGGATTTGGAAGTTCTGGGTGGGGGTTGGAAATTGACCTCCCCCATACATACATAATCAAGACTGTTCATTGCCCTCAAACCCCCAACCAACTGCTTTTCCAGACCAATACTGGATAAGTGAGAAAGTTTGCTCCCATGAAAGTGTGCAGGGGGCACTGAGAGTATGTGTGCATGTGTATGTGCTCTCTCAAAAAGAACGCTATTTACCGGATGTAACTGTGTGTGTGTGTGTGTGTGTGTGTGTGTGTGTGTGTGTGTGTGTACACTGTGGTAAGCAGTATCATGTTTTGTCTCTAGTGAATATATATGTATGGAGTGTATGTTCATATGATAACTTCCCTGGAGGACAAGTGAGCATTAATCACTCGGATGTTCATCTGTTCCCAATGCTTCATTAGCTCTCCTTCCTTTCTGTCTCTCTCTGCCTCTTTCTCCTTTATTTAACTTCACTTAAGTGTCCCACACTCACTCAAGATTCCTGTATTTACTGTTCCCAGCTTACACGGGTTAGAAATAACACGTCATGCTTCCTTGCTTTTGTTTGGAACAGCTAGTAAATGAAGGAGAGGAGTGGTAAACCAGTAAAGTGTGAATAGGGGCCTATTTACAAGCAAAGCTTCAGACAAATGGAAGATTCCTTAGCTACAGGCACAGTTTTCTAAATTGAAAAGTTTTTTCTTTTTGTTATTAAAAGGACAGCAAGATTTCTTACACCTCGATGTGGTTTTCCCTCTTTACTTACATTTTCTGTACCCGAAATGGATCAGTCATAGCCTGTGTTGTTAAAACTTAAAAGTTATATTTTAAGCAAATCTTTTTCTCATGCTGTTTATATGTGAATTTGTGCCAATTGTGTGAGTTTACTCCCATCTATCTGTATGCTAATACATGAAACATTTACATCCCAGCATGGTTCTGATTACTGTATATTCCAGGAAAATCCACACAGAGACAAAAAGTTTGCCCTGATTGGAGGGGTTTTACTCTAATCCAGTTAGTGTAATACTGCCTATTTACACACACAGTGTTAGCTGTAATGGTGAGAGTAATGGTGAGAATTCTGCCAAGAATTTCTCTGTTTCTAAACCTAATGAGCTGTACTTATGAGGACAGCATTTTAAGACATCATGCTGTAGGTGTGAAATCTGTTTAAAAAATAAGGCAACTTAATTACACTGCCTGCTAAGTTTCTTGTTTTGTCAGCTTTAGTAAAGCAAATTGACATGTATACAACAAAGGCAGTCTTAACTATTTAATATAGTTAACTGTTTTACCTGTGTAATTTTATTCTATTAAAGTAACACATACTTTAAAAAAGAGGCCTGGTTAGCATAAAAATGCTGGAATGCAAACTTTTAGTGCATGTAACACAGAGAGTTTGGTGGGCCGAGAAGTAGAGGAAAGAGTGAAGAGAGGGAGCGAGCATGAGGAGGGATTAAATGTGTGTGAGGACGGGGGTGGTGGAGGAGGAAAGGGCCACATACAGAGAGAGAGGAGGAGGGAAGCAGGAGAAAGGGGGGCGGAGCCGCCACAGCAAGACGCAAGGAAAGAAGACATGAGAAGAGAACGGGACACAGGGAAGGGGGTTTCAGAGTGAACTGCAAGAAAACAGACAGGAAACTTTCACATGAGGAGGAGCAGAGGGAATGTGTATGAGAGAACGAGAGCGAGTGAGTGTGTATGTCTAAGATCGAAGAAGCAAGTCTACAGAATACAGTAAGAAGGGTGGGATTGTATCTCTACGACAGTCTCGGCAGACACAAGGAAACAGCCATGCAGAGCACCATGGGTATGTCAGCCACACAACTACACCCTCAAAATTAAGATTACTTCTGCTGCTCACAATAATAAGCTCTCAAGGCTTTGAAGTGATGAAAATGAATAATTAACTTTCTTAAAGCTGGTAGCACTGGAGTGAGGGTCTACAATTCAACAGAAAGAAACTCTTTGAAGTTTAGGAGCTTTGTTAGTGATTTATTTTAAAGTATTTTGTGTTAGAGGGTAGACATGGCAGATAACATTTCTGTGTAACAACTTTATTAATTTTGTATTTTAAGAATATTGTCATACCAAGCACAAATTGGCTGCTGCCCAGTGGAAAGTTTATTTCTCAGGTGTCAGGAAGTATAACGGAGTTCTCAGTTGAATTTTATTAAAAATGTAAATAGTATGGCACAAATGGTTTCCTCAAATGTTGAGAGCATATTGAGATTTCTGTTGAATGGCAGACTTTGGTATCATGGCAGACCTTAGCACAGTTTGTTGCATTGTTGATTCAGAAACTCTAGAGGAGACACATGTGAGATTACTCAGCAGAAAAATCTGAAAATCCTGAGACATCGTTTCCACTTGAGAACTCCTTTTAATCTCATTTCTATCTTTTGATACATAAAAATTTTATGATTTATTTTCCTGATTATATTTATATTTGTACAAGTTAATGTTGGTGGAGCTGTCAGGCTCTAATGCTGGTTTGTTATGGTGTGTGGTTTAGGGTTAGGAGTAGGTGTATCTAAACAAGGCCTTGTTAATAGATTAACCAGGTTTACAGTTTACCTAATACTTTTTCAGTTTAATAGAGAGCCACAATGTATATATGTAACAGTGTTTCAGAAACATGGTGTGTGATATTTTGAGTTACATTGTTTAAAGAAAGCTGTGATATATGAACAACTGGCCTGGATTGGAACGTGTGACTGCCAACACACACACACACACACACAGAACAAGAATTCTCAACTCACCCCTCACTCAGTGCTTACACAAAGCTTCTTCAAACAAGTCAGACACAGCTAAGCTGCTTGCACAGCGTACAGTCTGATCTATGTATGTTTTGTTTTAGAGAGGTTGAAGCTTTGATTGCAGCTCAAGTTTATTGAAAATTGTAATTTGTGTTTGAAGTGTGTGGATGCGAGTCATTTAAGTGGTACATTCTTATACAGTAAAGGCCAGAAATAGAGGCGTCTGTTGTGCATGTCAGCAGCACACAGACTCTAGATGAGATCACTTGGGGTGTGGAAAGGTGCTTGCATCAGTGAGTTGGGAAATAATAGATGAGTTAAATCACTCTCATATGTTACAGGGCTTTGAAATGTAGCCTTCAGTTGTCGCTGTCTTTGTAATAACGCAATGTGCCTTGCACTGTTTCTAACGTTTAGGTTCAAAATGGCTTCCCAAACACCAACTCTCTCCTCCCTTCTCCTTTTCTCCCTTTTCTTTATTTTCTCCTCTCCTTGTTCTTTTTTCCTTAATGTCTTTTATTCATCTCTCCTTTCTGTTCTCCTTTATTCTTTGCTTCCTTTGTTTGTTTTCTCTCCTCTTGTATTGTATTCTTTTCCTTCATTTTCTCCTTTTGTAGTTTGTACTCTTCTAATCTCATTTAACTCTTTTCTTTCTATTTTTATTTTCCCTTCTTCTATTTTCCTTTTTTCTTCTTTCATTTCTTCTTTTATTTTCTCCTTTAATCTCTCCTCTATCCTTTTCTGTATTCTTCTCTCTTCTGTTCTTTGCTCCTCTCATCTGTTCTCATCGTCTGCTCTCCTATCTCCTCCCCTCTCCATTTATGAGATGCCAGGTATTTATATAAGTCTGTAGCATACTGCAGACATATATACAGAGGGAGAGCTCATTAACTCAGAGTCTGTATCAGCTGACTGCACTGAATCAGAACTTTCCACGCCACTCTTTTCCTCTCTGTCTGAGCTTGACTGGAATCTGTTGGGACACAGTCTGTATGTCCACATCACTCTGTGGTGTGTTTGCAATTTTTTATAAATCAGTTCCAAGGTTGTCTTTTTCTGTTGGTCTGCTTGTGGCTCCTGTGTGGTTCACCATCTACGCACTTTCGAGATGAATTACATATTCATGCTGGCATATTTTGTTTGAGGTTGCTCTTGTTATGTAAGCGTGGAATTCATTTACGGTTATGTGCGCTGTACCACTTCTTCCAGACTGCAGTTTGTGTTGTGCGTATCTGCATTCGTTACAGTAATGATTATGACTTGTCAGGAAAACCACAAGTTTATTTATCTGTCCCTCCTCACTTATGCTGGTTGACAAGACTTCCAAAAGAAGGGAGAGAAGCCATTTTGAGGCCACAGCCAGTCAGGAGCTATTTTGACATTTGTATAAAATGTTATCTATGGTTCATTTAGGCAGGAGTAACACATTTTTTATCAGTAATAAAACAACATTCTATCTCCAACACTGTTTTTCTTTTTATATTCCTTATATTATATTTTCTACTCCTTAGTCTTTAGTTCAGGTATCATCCATCAAAAATGGTCCTATGGTATTTCCACAAAATTCTTAGGAATGGTAATTTTCTTTGTATGTTGGACTACAGTGTTAATACATGTATAGGTAAATCTTCCAGTACCATGATATATTAGTGTACTACGGTGTTCCCATCACTGTAGCATAGTACCACCACAGTATCATAGAATTTGTTTTGTAAGATGTAGACAAAATATCTTGGCAACACATTATGGGCTGCATTATGTGCCGTGCTTGTTCAAACAAATCTGGATTTAAAGATTACTTATTTGTACACTCAAAGCCTTTAATAAAAAGACACACAAAAAAAACATCTGCTTAGTGTTGTTTCTGCTGGGCAATAGCTTGTCCTTATTTACTCTTTTTAAAAAAAGCAGAACAGCCTGTCCTTTGCCTTGTTCATAACAGATGGCTCTGTGGCCTCCTCCTTTCTCTGGTAGATCAATATCTTTTTTCAGACCAAACTCAGTGACCAGGACCAAGTACGTTATAGAACTGAGAAAGTACCAAGTATTGAGGGAGAAATGACTCCATCTCTCATTACCATCCTATCAGCAGTTCTTCAGCATGACCAGAAGTAATAACAGTGTGGTGGAACCACAGCTCCTCTCCATGCTGCCGTTATTTCAAGTGTCTGTTTCTGACCACTGGATTCAACTGAATAATCATTAGTGGTTGGAAATTCAGCTGAGTCCAAAACAACTGCCTCCTGATTGTTACATGCCAATTCTCAGGCTGAGTGATTTTCTGCTGTTTGCAAATATAGACAGAAATGCTGAGAGTTGAAATGGGTAAAGTAATGAAAAGATCTACTCTATTTTGTTAACCACAAATTCGTAGCGTGACTAGTTTCACGTAGTCAGACTTTCAGCCATCACCATAGTCTGGTCTGTTTAACAGGTTATTTGCCAAGAATGGCCTACTTAGATAGGAAGTGGCCTGACTATCTACAGCAATTAACCGAGTTTGGGGGGCAGTTTGGGTAGGGGGATTCTAATGATTTACAGACTAAACAAAGTAGAATTAATATATAGCTCAGCTTATAGATATCTGCTTGCTATACAGTGCACAAACAAAACTGATTCATTCAGATTTAGTACCACTAACTTGACAAACTTGGGCCAGTCTTCCTCAAAAGCATATATTGTATCAACCAGGAAACCTTGACAACTTTGTTTCTAAGCCAGCTTGTGCTGCCCGGCTTCTGTTGCCATTCCTGTTCACAATATGCATCAGGAAAATACCAAGCACACTTAAAGCATGAATAAAGTACACTTGCATACTATATACTGTGTTAACCTAGCTGAACAATGTAGGGGATTGTAATTTTATTTACAAAATGACTCTGTATAGATAACAAAGGTCCTGCATCCAAAGTAATTTATATGGAGAACAAGGGACATATCTCCTGCTGACAGATGCTCAGCAAAGGGCACCGCAACTGGCGTCTGGCCCTGTGCCAGTGGCTCTAGCAATGCACACTGGGTGAAACAAAATGTATGGTACTGATTGGCAGGTAGCGTCAGTCCAGATGGCAGCAGCTCTGTGTGGTTTTGTGTGAGCAGTGGCGCCTGCTGCATCTCATTCTAGAGTTTGGGCCAGCCGGCACTCTTCTGAAAGGCCTGCTGGATGAGATGCCCAGGGAGGATCGCACAGTGAGACAGGAGAGAAGAGCCTGATTGTCTTCAGGAGGTTTGTGTGACGACTGTGGGCCCCTGTTCAAGGGGGCTTTTAATAGAGCCCATATGCTTTGAGATGTTAAAGAGCCGACTTGCCCTGTCTTCCTTAAACATACTGATCCAAGTATCACACACTAAATCTTGTATGGAATTTATTTTCTTCGTTTCATCTTTTCCTGTATTAAATTTGTACACTCACACTCCACCTGTGACTTTAATTTAGTCCTATTCGCTCTCTGTCTCTTTCTCTCGTTCTTTTGCTAAATTTCCCATTGTATCTCTCTCCCTCTCTCTCTCTCTCTCTCTCTCTCTCTCTCTCGCTTTCCTCTCTTCTTTTTGGAGTTCTGTCTTTGTTTGTGTTGGAAACTTTTGCTCCTCCCCCCCACCCCAAGCAGTGCACATGTTGGCCTCAAGTGCCATGGCAACAGCCCCAAACAGAGCCAAAAGCCAAAGCCTGCAACAGGTTGGCAATGAAAGTAGCAGCGCCAATAGTGCTTGTTCTACAGGCAGTGTTTCCCCATGGCTTTTAATTTGATCCAGCGTGTCAGCAACAGAAGACACAATTAATGGAGTTGGAAAGGAAAGCTACAAGGATTTTACTGTTAAATCAGTAGCTTTACATGAGTATGAGTTTAACTATAGCCATGTTTAAATCTTTACTTTAGTGCTATATTAGAGATTTTATTGTGATTATATAGTATTATTATTATTAAAAATTCTAAATTCTAAGGGTGTTTTTACATAAAGTATATAAGGGCTTCAAATAAAATCTTAATATTCATTTGATTTGATGATGTTTAGATGCTAAATATTAAAATGGGTTTCTCATTTTGTGCAGTTTACTTAGTCCTATGGTGTGGCAAATTTATATTTAATATAAATAAATAATAAATATTACATGTGTAAGAACTTAAATCAATAACACTGTCACTGTCTGCTTAACATTTCAACCATTTCCCAAACACATATTGCAGGTATTTGTCAGCATATATTTATAGATTTTAAGGCCAAATAAGATGTCCTAAGAAGGTTTAAAAGACCTTGATGTTCATGATCAATAATTCATATAAACACAGCCTGGCAAACCTGTGATCCTATTCTGCCTTATTTCCCTGACACACAGAATTTTACACACATAATTAATGACGACACACTCAGTGCTGTGGTTTTTGTGCCAGAAAACATAATCTTCATTCTCAGACAATAAGGCAACTGTGAAATTGTGACCAGTAAGTCATTGTCATAATTCAGAAGGGAACAGAGTGAAAAATGAACTGACAGAAGAGAGTGCATTCATGTAAGTGAGTGTGAGCATTACAGGACACACAGAGGGGGGATATCTAAGTTCATGGATGGCAGTGACTCTCTCCATTGATTCCATTATTTCAAATGTGTCATTCTTGAATATACCTCCAGACTTATGAGCCAGTGAACTGTTTGGACTGGCCGACAGCTGTCGTATAATTGATCGTGCCTTTAATATCTAGCACAAGGGCTAATCAGAACAAAAACTTTCTGAAAAAACGGGAGAGTGAATATCAGTTTCAAACTTCTGGTACACATTATAAGGACATACTGATAATGAGGGAGCATATACTGTGAGTCTATAGTAAGCCTGTATGCCAGTATTGGAAGAAATAAACATTTTGTCACATTCTATAGTAGTTAGTGGTTGTTTTGCATAGTGATATTGAGAGGTCATTCTGGGCAGCCTGGATTGCACTGGCCTCTCAGATGACCACAGGATTGATCACTGTGAATTCATAGACTGGTTGTGGTGAACAGGTTGCAGTAGCTTGTTTTACCAGCAGGTTGTCAAATTAATGTTCAAAATGTTTCACTCCTGTGTCTTTAAGGTTCTATGTAAACACATAGTTTATAATTGCTTCATCTTTCAATAACAGTTGCTTTGCAAAATCTACATTACATTTTGCCAGTCAATGCTGAAAGTACACAAACTGTTGATGAGACAAAAATGGTTCCTGGTTACAAATCAACTCTACATTTTACATTTTGGCAGATGGTTTAATAAAAAACAATTTACAGTGGATTCTAAGTTAGCAACAACATTAGCATGCAATTTAATCAGAACTTGTTCAAACCTACAACCTTTCCATTCCTAATGCTGTGCTATATCAGTTGGGCTATTTAATTACAAAACTGATGTCCATCTGAAGGTACACGTGCTACACACAGCAGGAACGGTTTGTATTTAGACAAAATCCCATGTTTACTGCTGTTGTTATATTTGATAAGCTAAGCTAGTAAATTGAGCAGTTTGGTTTTGTGTCGTCACAGCGCAGTGTTTATTTTCTTTAACCTGTTAAATAACAGAATGTAATAACACTAATTACTGCTACAATAAGTCTCCTTTCCATATAAATAATAAACGACTGTTGAAGCTCACACCTTGTGTAATTGCAGCAACCTAATCGGGGATCTTTATCAAAGCAGGTCCATCAGATCTCTAACAGTATGTTTTGTTTAGTTCTGTAGTCATGTGGCAATGATCTTTTTTCGGGTTGTTAGTGTTTTTGTAGCATCGTGTATGTTATCTGATAGAGGTGGACAATAACAGTGCAGCTGACAGGAAGTGCCGGAGCAGGGCGGGAGGTTGCCAAACAGCCGGTCAGTCGACTGGAACTTTGAACGTGTGACTGAAGCAGAACTCTGATTTTCTATAACTTAAACTGTTTTAAATGTAATGCCTGTTTGAACGCAGACGAAATGTGAGGGACATAATGAAACCGAGATCTGGTGTAAGATTAAGAGAGAACAGAACGTAAGAGGGAAGAGAGAGGGGTCAAAACAAAGTAAGTAAAGGAACAGGAAATATAGAGGTAGAATCAGAGGTAGAACTTTAAGGATAAAAAAACAATGGGTGAACTCATCAGAGTTTCTAAACAAACAACTGACTGGTTTGGTCCTCAGATGATTCTGTACCTCTTAAGGCAGTATAATTAGTGTTTAATCAGTAGATTAATGTTATGTTTGCATCTAAGCATGCTAAAGATATATACAAGATATATTCAAACATATTAAAGTAATAGATTTTTAATTACACAACAATTTGAATTTCTTCTGTTTCAATATATAATGGAATACATGTCTATATATTTCTACAATGGTATATATTTCTCTCAAGTTGTCCACCTCCTTAGATTTTGGGATTTTGCAGTGCATTCTGGGATTGCCAATGCATGGAGTACTGCCTTAGAATTACACCCAAAAAGGTGTCGTAGGAAGAAGAGTAATTAAGATGCTTACCTGTCTTCACATCAGGAGCACACGTAATGATGTCTTTAAATGTTTTCTCATTAGGCAGCTTGCTAGGTTTGGGAATAGAGCAAATGAGTCATTCAGTTTGTTTAGATGGGGAAATTGTCTTTCCCTGAGGTACATTTAGCCAGCCATGTACATCCGACCACTCTATTTTGAGGCACACACACACAGTGTGTTAATGAGGATGTGCGGTTTTATTTTCAACAATCAGATGAGGTATTAGATGAGGTCAGCATTTCCGTTTTGCTGCCTTCGCTGCTCTCTGGTTTCATCCGTTTTAGTGTTTAGCCTGTGAGCCTGTAAGTGTGAGCCTGTGAGGCATGCGTAACATGATGTTAGATATAGTCTGAGGTATTTTTTGACTTGTGACTTGTTTTGACAGATCTTTACATGACCTAAATGTCTCAGTGAAGAATTGTTTAGGTGAGGGATAATGGGAGGTAAATGTATCTATCCATACCTAAACTTTATACATAGTTAAGGAAAAAAAATCATTATCCAAACTGCCTTTATCAAAACAAAGACTCTGATGCTGGATGCCCAAATTTCACGTCTCCATGGGAAGAGGCTTTGATCAGGATGTGAGCACACATCAAATATCCTGCTCCGCAACTACACTAGAACCAAACAGAGACCAAATGTGATTAAGGGTTTAGGGATTTCTGCCCAGAGATTTGGAGCTCTGTAGGGCTCCAAGCTCAATGCTGGCATTTCCACCCTGTTCTGCTCCAGACTCCATGGAGAAGCTCCATTATCCCAAAGAGATTCGCACCTCACTGCTAATCCTTTCCGGCAGCTGAGCTATTAAGACTTATCATAACGAGATTTTAGCCACCAGATCTTACTGTGGAATTTGATTAGAAACACCTGCAGCGGTCAGCCACACCATTCTCTCACTGGTCAAATAGAGATCAAAGTATTTTATGGACACTTCAGACAAGTGTATGAATGTTTTTGCATTACATGACAACATAGTTTATACAGAGGTGAGATTTTAATAACCTCAGCAGGGGTACAGGAAAGCCTCAGCAAAAATTTGCTTTTGCTTTGTCAAACTGTGCAAAGGCTTTGGAAAACATCCAGTGTTATGTATAGCTCAGTTTATGCAGGATGTTCTTGTGCAATGTAAGTGTTTAATAGTCGAACTTTCCTGAAAGTTTATGCTGGCAAGAAGGTTTGAATCTCCAAACAAAATGAAAAGCGGTTTTTGACCATATTTTGCTATCATATTTGTTTGATTTTCCTGTATTTGGCCATTAAACATCCTAACAAATTTTAGACGTACCTTGTCTATTTTAAACAGTTACATAAATGTAGTTGCTCATTTGCTGCCATTTTTATGCCGTTAAGTCTCATTTTTGTTCTCCATGGCCTAGCCCAGCGCAGTTAGAAAGCTGGAATAGCTACAGGAACATACTTCATAAGAACCACTGAAGCAGAAATACCTGATTCCACGTTAGTGGAACCATGTGCGTAAGCACTCGCAGAGAGCCGCCCTGGAAACTGTTACTCTGAACGAGTCACGCTATCCCCTCACTTCTCTCTTTTAAACTTTGTTTCACCTCGTTTGCTTTACTATCCTGTGCAAATATGCTGTTATTAATGTTAGTGTTTAACCACATTTTCAGCTGGGGAAATAAAATATCTCCATTGCTATGTAAGTGTGCACTGTGTGGATTTATTTTAAGTTTTCTTTGTTTCCACTGATGTTGACAATCTTGAGTCAATACAAATTTTATTTATGAATTATATGTAAGTTGATTAATTATATTAGATATAGTGTTAATTAAATATGTTGAATGAAACAATTTTGGATGTTAAAGTAAGTTTATAAAATTGACTTATAAACAAATACTCTGTTACGTGCAGTCTTTATTCTACAGCATCATTACGGCATAATGAACAATACAGGCTATAGGTTTGGTGATGGTTATCCAGAGGATCCTGTAGACCATGCAAATAAAATTTGTGTCACACAAGAAAATGACCCCTCCATCAGAACAATGCAAAAGGATCTTAGAGGCAGATCAGGGCTGGCCAGAGTCCTCGTATAGCATCAGAAATGCTGACCTCTCATGCTGAAGTCTGTCACTTTGACCCCATGAGAATTCAAAACTCAGCTAAAATGGCACGTGAGGGATGGAAACACCAGTGAAAAGATACCATTTGAGTGGGGCTAATGCTGATACACTGTTGTATCTGGCTTATTTTCTGTTTTTCCCCTCTGTCCCTCTGGCCATTGGGATGCCACTGCAGTCAAGGTAGCTTGATCTGTCCTGGCATCTTAAAGCTGTGTGTTTCTTTTGCATGTGCTTCAATGAAGGAATGTTCATTGAAGTTCTTTGGTAGTGTGTTCTGAAGTCTGAAATGTTCTGGGTGTGTGTGTGGAATTGATTGAACTGGCAGACACTGTGCAGATTATCCCACTTGATGCCTGCTCCTAGCACACAGCAATATATATATATCCCTCACTGTCAGTGTACAAATGAAACCCTGCCTCACAGCCACTTAACTCACTGCTAATGATCGCCAAACTGTTTTACATTGCCCAGTTTCATTGGTTGTTTCATCCTGTTAATTAAGGCCTGTGAAGTTATTGCTTGTAATTGTAAAGGCATAATGGTAGAATGTCTTGATGATGTGGTTAAGTGTATTAGTGTAGTGGTTAAGGCTCCGGGATTGTAACCAAAAGCTTGCTGGTTAGATTACAGCACTTGGCGAGCCATGAACTCAGTGTTGTGCTCTTGAACAAGTGACATGTCCTGTAAGCTGTTTTTGCAATTCCACACATAAAAGACCTTACTGAAGTAGAGTGAAGTAGGCATGATTATGAGAAATATAGCTGAATATTTACAGGTCAGCCCAGTAACTCAAGCTCTGTCTTCTTGTTTCTCCCTCTACAGAGTGTATGTCCTGGGTGCATGTTTATCATGGCTTTAGTTCAGCCACTGCCTGTGTCCACTGATCACCCAAAGTCCAGCGCTGACGTCCAGCAGTGCTGCTCAGGATCTCACTCCCCCACCGTGACAGAGGCAGGTGCCATGGGTTCCGTGAGCAGCCTAATTTCTGGGCATACCTACCAGGAGCGCCACTGCCGGGCCATCAGTGACTTCGGTGTTAAGTATCGTAAACCTACGCCAGCTACCAGCTGTTTTCGACAGCAAGACGGGACACTTTGCAGCACCAGTTCACAGGAGCACCTTCTGAACAACCAGCCTCCTCTACCCCCTAAAACCAAGTCGTCTGCCCTCATCTGTGCTGGCAATGGCAACTATGGCTATTTGAGTGATGAGCCAGTGGGTGACTGGAATGATAATCACGTGTCCGCATGCAGCCCATGCAGTGATAACGAAGAGCCTCCTGATAACAGGGGCATGAATGGAAACATTGGTGGCCCTCCACCCAAGCTCGTCCCAGTGTCAGGCAGACTGGAGAAGGTGAGTCTGAATGTGCTTGTAAATTTTTACTGTTATGTATGTAACTTAAGGTGAATTTAAATAATTTTTAAATTAGCATTTTAAAAATAGTTTTTAGGTGAACTATTTCTTGAAACCTGCATTTGCACTGGTGCTCTTTACACAATAGGTGGATTTTTGTTTGGATTGTTGTTATTTCTTTATTGATTGGGTAGGACTTTAATTACTATACTCACAGATAATGCAATATGTCAATATGCCATCACTCACTGTACACAGCTAATCAATGGCACATCTCGGTTACACTCTGTAACATTTAATGAGGCCCAAGAAAATCATTAGAAAACTGCTTACTGAATGTGCAGAACGATAACAGGCAGGGTGACCTTAATGCTTATCTGTAGTCACAGACTGTGACTGTAAGTGATTGTGGTTTCACTGTTCATGATGTGGCTAGTCAGTATTTAAATAGTAGGCCCCTTTAATGTGTGTGTTTGATCACAGAGTATGGAGAAGATACTGATCCGTCCCACTGCCTTTAAGCCAGTTGTGCCCAAGAATCGCAATTCTATGCAGTACCTGTCTCCACGCCCAGGGGGCAGTATGTCTGAAAGCCAGGGGAGCCTCAACCTCTTACTTCCTGGTGGTGGAACAGGGTTGGGTTGTGCAGAGAAGCGGAACTCATACAGTGGGGGTCGCAATGCACGAAGTAGCCAATCCTGTACCATGTCAGACTCAGGGCGCAACTCCCTCTCCAGCCTGCCAACCTACAGCAGCACTGGGTACAGCCTGGCACAGGGTGAGACAACCAATGGGAATATGGAAACAACACGCTCTAACGGTGGTCACAGACACTCAAATTCTGACAGTGGTCGATCATCATCAAGTAAAAGCACAGGGTCTTTAAGTGGCAGAGGTCAACCCCTATCAGATAGTGGATCCTGTGGGCGGTCCCCAGCTCCAGGTGAAGGATATGAAGGGGTCATTCGTGAACTAGAAGAGAAGCTGAGGGAACGAGACCTGGAGCTGCAACAACTCAGGGACAACCTGGATGAGAATGAGGCAGCCATATGTCAGGTAATCATTATGGTGATAACATACAATAACATGATGTTTCTTTATGTCTAACAATTGCTAATGACATTTGAAAGAGAATGTTCTGATTCAGTGGAATGAAAAAAACTTAACTGTCAAAATTGTGTCTTGTCCTCTCTGCAGGTGTATGAGGAGAAGCAGAAGCGCTGTGAGCAAGAGATGGATGATCTTCGGCAGAGTTGTGCATCAAAAATGAAGCAGGTGCAGTTGAAGGCACAACGTGCGCAGCAGGTTCTTCAGCTGCAGGTGTTCCAGCTGCAGCAGGAAAAGAAGAAATTGCAGGAGGACTTCTCTCAACTATTGCAGGAAAGGGAAGCACTGGAGAAGAGGTGCGCCTCTTTTGAGAGAGAGCAGACACAACTAGGTCCCCGTTTAGAAGAAACAAAGTGGGAGGTAAGAACTGGTAGCCAGCTGAGATATCTTGCTATTGGATTCAAGTAGATGTGTGGCACATAATATTGGCCATGAGCATATTTGAGACTGTAGTTTTTGACTCATGTTTTGTGTCTGTTTGTTATAGGTGTGTCAGAAGTCAGGCGAGATCTCCCTGTTGAAGCAGCAGCTGAAGGATGTGCAAGCAGACCTTGGCCAGAAGGCCAGTGAGATTGTTGCTTTGAAGGCCCAGTTAAGAGAAGCTCGGTCTGAGCTGCAAGCCAGCCAGGCTCGCTCACAAGAGGCTCATTCCACAGCCCGCACTCGTACACTAGAACTGGAGGTATGTGAGAATGAGCTGCAGCGTCGTAAGAGTGAAGCGGAGCTCTTGAGAGAGAAGGTGGGCCGTTTGGAAGAAGAGTCTCTTCGTCTCAAAGAGGCTCTCGCAATGCCCACTTCCCAGCCTTCTAAAGGCCAATGTATGAGCCTGCCCCTGCCTCAGAGCCGGATGGCAATTGCCCATGGAATGAGCCCTGCTTTTCGGGACAATAGCAGTGAAGAGCAGCTTCTAGCATACGAAAGTGATGAAGCTAAGGTGCAGCGCCAAAGCATGGATGTGCTAAATGGCCTTCGTCAGCAAGTGGAGAGACTGCGAGCAGAACTGATGTATGAGAGGAGGCGGAGTGAGGATCAGCTGGAGTCGTTTGAGGAGGAGCGCAGGGTGTGGCAGGAGGAAAAAGACAAAGTGATCCGATACCAGAAACAACTGCAACAGAACTATATACAGATGTATCGTCGGAACCGTGACCTAGAACGTGTGATGAGGGAGCTTAGTCTAGAACTGGAAAACAGGGACATGGAGGAGTTTGACATGCATAGCAACGAGATCCACTTTGAGGAGATCACTGCCACTGAAATCTAGCCCATCATCTTGCTGTCTGCCATCAACTGTTTTGATTCTTCCCTTCATCTTCAGTATTGTTGTGTGAGGAACACTTGTCATCATAGTAATGCTTCTCAACAATTTCCAGAAATACTTTCACTCAAGGCAATTCATTGTTGTGGTTTCTTATGTTCAGACCCAGATGGAATCTACAGTCTATTTCTGCATTCCCTACACATATTTTGTGGGAAATCTGTGAAATGAACTTATACTTGGTAAAATGTATTAATGAAGCTCTGCACTACGCTGTTGTTGACAGTCAAAAACAACAAAATTAGTCAAACGTTGATTGGAAAACATTGGAAAGCATGAATGCATATTTGGTGCTCTCTCTACTCCTGCTAAAGCTTTAAGCATACACAGATTCTGTGTGGGCCTGCCCATGTTGGGGTATGGCCTTGTGCCGAAATGGCACCCCAACTGCTTGGCTACATGGACGGTTGGATAATAGTTTGCTGTGAAGACCACATCATTGTGGGCTTGGAAACAGAGCATGTAGGAGAAACGTCCTGAAAACTAAAATGACGAATATAACATTCTACAGGATTGTGGACATTATGGACCTGCAGATGAGACAAGACAGTGTGACTGTATCTGGAGTACCATTTTGGGCGAAGTCTGTCAGCAGAGGCCAATAAAACATGAAGTTGTGTTTT
>JBAJNP010007204.1:1113-23252 GCA_036877545.1 Yasuhikotakia modesta | reverse complement strand
TCTTTCTTGCTTTCTTTCTCTCTCTCTCTCCCAGAGCCTCAGATGAGTTTGATCAGGATTATTTGATTTTGTTCTGAGAATGAGGTACGAGCTTCTAGAATGATTAATTGTTGGGGTGTTTATAATGCTGTGGAGATATTGAGTCTGGTATTAAATATTACAGACAGAATTCATCAGGGAAGGACAGAGAGACGTTTGATTCAGTGTCTCTGTTGCTGAGATGATGCAGGGGAGAGAAAGATGAAGATGGGATGAGATCTCAGATCAGCGAGAGTGAAAAAACAGGGCCAGGGTTAAACACTCAGTTTCAGTGCATCAGTTTAAAACTGTCATTTTATTTTTTTGTTTTTATCATGCATATTGATTTTAAAATACTTTATAAAATAAGATGTAGATACAGTCATTAATTTTGTTTTAACTTCAATACCTTCAAAACGTTTAGAAGCGTTGTATTTTTTTATATTTTTAATAGAAATTGAGTTAGATAACATAACACGACATAACATGAATAGTCGTATTTAAGATTCTTCACTTTTTGTGCATCACTAATAAAATATTAAATATTAAAATCTGATTGTGACATCGGCTGCATAACAATCTTTAGCACACAAGATGTTTTAAGCAGCAGTGCACAGATCATTGTTTTACACAAACGGATGGAGTTTGTTAGCTTGTGTTGGCATTAAAGCGAACAATTCTCATTGTTCATTTATCAGTTTGATTTCTCGCTCATAAAATGCTGACATACACATATATAATGTAAAGTGTACATCTAGAAGCATGTTAAAATAGTAGCTTTTAACCTTACTGTACACGTTCACATAAAAATTGCTGAAGAGACATTTTTGAGGCATTTGAAGTGTCTGTAAAGCGCATTTGAAAACGGTCGAGTACCTCAGTTATTTTTGCCATATATGGATGTTATTGCATCAGTTCTTACTACATCTTATTATTGTAGTTTAGCGGTGATGTAACAAACGTTCATTATTTCACTCATCACATTGTGTCTTGGCTCATTCTGCTGTTATTGCTAACAAAGCACAATTGTGATACGCTCCAAAGTTTCTGCTGAGCGTTCGCATTCGACATCCAAGCCATGTCCGCTACAGACATGTTTAAGAGCTGAATACATCAGCACAAACAGCGAGTGTAAACTCTGGATCAGTACTCGGGCCACAGGTTTCAGCTGCGGTCCGGTTTGGGTAAAAATGCTGCATATTAAGCATTTTTATTAAAACGTTTTATGGGCATTTCGATTTTTATAATATTATTATGATGACTTTTTTCCATGCATAATTCACTGCACAATATCAGTTTTTCCAAGTAGTGTTGCTACACAACCAAATATCATAGCTGATAATCTTGGCAACATTTCACAGTTTCAGTGCTTTGGTAATATTTATAACAATTGATTTAAAAAGTACAAAGTAATTTACAATAATGTTTTAGGCTAGATTGAACCCTTTAGAACCATTTACAATGTACATTTACTAATTTGGCATTATCCAAAGTGACTTCAAGCTATCAATTTAAGGTATACATTTTTATCAGTACTTGTATTCCCTGGGTTCAAACCCACAACCTTTGCGCTGCTAATGCAATGCTTTACCAGTTGAGCTACAAGAATGCTAATGTAATTGGAGTCTAATTTATCATTACTGCTGCTGTTCGTAAGCATAGACAGTGTTGAATATTTATGGCTGTTGTTTATATGTTTATTGAGAAGTGGAAAGTTTAAATTGAAATGAAATCACGTCATTCTTGTGATTAGCAGTTTGCTTCTGTCGTGTCCCACGAGAATTTCTGCGTTTCTGTCCAAAAATGGGCAAATGAGTCTTCAGTCACGACTGACAAGAGTCAGAGCCTTCATTTGCATATTTATTTTATGGTCTGTAAAGTGCACAAAGACTGATTTTTGGTTTTGATTGACAGGGTAAAATTATGAAGATGAGCTGTCGTTTCTTTTTTGTACAGGGAATACAATGCAGTTGGTTGAGTATAAAACAACAGATGTGATGTCATGTTCATTCTCTCTCTCTCTCTCTCTCTCTCTCTCTCTCTCTCTCTCTCTCTCTCACTCACTCACTCACTCATTGTCGCTCACTGTTACGCCCTCCATTGTTGTTGCATGACATGCAAAATAATGTTGTAAAATTTACTTACATTCTTCACTATTTCTGATGGTGGCATCGAATTGGAATTAAGAAATTTCCCCATTGAGGAAAAACGGCATGTTTGTGTTTATGGGCTTACAGGCTGATTATAAGTGATCTGCGCTTGATGACTGTGTGACAGAACTAGAAGCCTTAAGTAAACATCTTCAGTGCCTCCATAAACTTGCTTTACATTGTGAACTGCGCAGTGGGTTTATTTGCTGTGAGTGGGCTGATGGACAGACTGCTGTAATTGTGCCGTTATGTGAATGAGAGGCAGAGATGAATGACACGCGCTGAGAGAATAGCATGCTATTTGTCCAAACAAATGGACAAATTGGTGCTGAAGTGTGAGACTTAAAATTGGCAAAATGGAACAGCAACCCACTTAACATTTGTATGTTGTATGAATGTTTCCGTAATGTTTTCATTAGGGAAAGTAACAAAATATTTGTTCCTCATCTTCTGGGAAATGTTTTTATGGGATTTATTTTAATCTGTGATGTTTTTAAAATGTACCACTAACAACTTAAGATATAGTTGAAAAAAGTTAAAAAAAATTTCTAGTGTTGTTAGGGAATATTTTTAATGACTTAGAGAATGTTAGCCATGAAATTTTACTGTTAGCTGGGAATTTTATTTTCAAGGTGGTGTCTTTAGAAACATTTGTCTTTTTATCTTTTGTAAGTTTTTGAATCTCATTGCATTTTTCATGAATGTTATTCACAAAAGTCAGTAGTTACACCTTATATGTTGTTTCTGTAATAGTTTGCATTCAGTGTCTCTCTAGGTAAAATGTTTCAGATCTCAACTTTGCACGCAACATGAAATCAAAATTGACCCTATTTTATGTCCCTGGACTTGTTTGATTCTTCAGTGTTTATTTTGTAGTCTGGTGTCGCATGTAATTCCTCTCAGCCTGTGAGCAAGTATCATTATTGCTTTCTCAAAGCCCCAAAACCTAACAAGTCTTTAACAGCTTGTTGAAGACATTAAAGATTTACACTGGAGATTTACACTATAGATTTACACTGAACTTTCAGAATATAGTTTTATGAACCCATTTAGGTCCCTGAACAAGCACTATTATTGATACAGCTTTGCAGTAGTTGCAGTTTTGCACACACAAGCACCTTTGTGACTTTTTCCTTGGAAAATCTAAAAAATCGACTGGTATCGTTTCACGATTCGATCAAACCGTGAAGGATAAAAATCAGGCTCATCCTGTTTTCTACTCAACATTGTATTTCCTAGAAAAATGTCACATCGCTGCTGTCAGACGTGTTGTAAATGCCGTTTCATGTTGCTGAAAGCAATGATGGCTTATTTTGGGCTTTTCCTGCGTTCCAACTGTACCACTTTCCTGAAAAACCCAGAGCTTCTGGAGCAGAACACAGCTGATGTCACGGAGGCCTGTCACTAATCCCTCATATTTCTGTTTCCACACGTTCATTCCTCTTTCAGCCTCTTTCGCTCTGTCAGCATTCCCAGCTAACAATTTTAGGTTAGAAGAACATTTTTCCGTGATGTCATCCATATAATCCTTTTTTTTGGTTCCTTAAAGTGGGTCTGACATGACTTACTTAAGTAGCAACTTAAGTAGTGGGTCTGTGCTGTTAGCCAGAGCTGAGACTGAGGAGTCCAGACACAATATCCCAGATTGTTTACAGTCAGTGGTCACATCGCTGCATAACTCTCTCACTTTAAACTCTCTTAAGCATATACATTTACATCAAAAGATGTTGTATATGTGTGTATATTACATTACAGTCAAACTGGCAGTAAAAAGAAACTTTATTTGGCACTTGTTGTGTTTATTTTGGTCCTCCTACAAAAGTAGAAAACATACACATTTCCACAGATGCATAGAGTTATATTATATGTATATTTTCACACGTTTGCACACACAGACACCTCCCACATCCAACAGTGCGAGATATTGGCAGGCAGGCAGTGTGAGGGCTGCCCTAGATTAAACCCAACTTATCTTCAGGGATCCATTAGAGCAAACACTGCACTCCAGCTGTTGTATAACAATAAGATCGACTCCCAAGTGTGTGTGCGTGTGTGTGTGTGTGTTTCTGAAGTCAAAATTATGCATGCGCTCACACCACAAGCTGACATGTCTCTGAATACTGTTAACTCTTGGTGTGGCAGTATGTTTTTATAGTTAAAGTTTCTCTATACCCACACATGTTCTGACAGCTAGCATTGGGATCTCTTCCTCTATGGCCTGAAATGGAATTTGTAATGGAGCGAATCGCACTTATGAGAAAGTAAATAGAGATGAATGATTGTTAATGTTGGCACGTGAGCCCATTAGCAATAGGAATAAAAGCTTATGTTTCTTTCTTTGAAGTCAGCTACATGTCAGAAATTAGTATTCCTTCTAGGTTTGTGATTTAACCTGTGCGATGACAATGTTACTTGAAACAACATTGTTAAAAATAGCCAATATTACTGAAGTGTTTTTTGTGAGTAGTTTAGGGATTTAAGTTAGAGCGAGGCGATACCAGAGGGATGTTTGTTATTTGAAGGGTAGCGCCGTTGTAAAAAGTTTGGGAAACACTGACCTAGTGGGTAACTTCTCCAAGCGCTCCCTGGTGCTTCTGAACTTCTGAGTTCTGCTGTTCTCTGTGTGCAATATAATAGAATAACTGATCTGCTTTGATAAAGCATTTCCTCTGCAGCCAGGGGCCAAAAATAAGAAAGAAATGGATGATAATAGCGTTACACGGTACAGGTCAGGTTAATCAAATCACCACATAAAATGCAGCCTGACTCCTAATACATATCCCCTGACAAATAGAAAACAAGTATTTTCCTCAGGGAAATAAAGGTAAGGCGTTTATCACTCGTGGTGAGAATCGCAGCCCTGTACGATCAAGAGGGGTGATGTCATAAATATTTCATGCATGTATATAACAGCAATAATAAACTGCAATCGGTATACAGTCATAAAATAAAAGGATTTCAGCGTAGGTAATTGTATCTGTGTCGCCTCAGGTACGGTATGAGTCAGGGCACACACACACACACATGCGCGTCTGTGTGACTGCCTGTTAGGTCTTTGTAAGTCCTAAAATTAAAACTTCATTTTTCATCTTGGAATGCGATAAGGCAACAATGCAGTCATGCATGACTTTCCTTCCTCTCCAGAGCGTCTACATCCTTTCCAAAGTTAGCAACACGCGGGATAAAAAAAGGTTTTTGGGTTTTGACTACTTTTAGTATTTTAATGGACTGGACTGTTGTCTCGGCTCACTCAGTGTTGGGTCATTACTTATATATGTTGTGTGTGAGTCATCATCGCTTTAGATTGGTTTAAATGTAGCTGCAGTGTTTTCTAAATAGGAGCTGCTATAATAATAGTCATTATTGTGGTAATTTGATGTAATAGTCATATTAAGCTGCCAGTGTGTGTTCACATAATTGTGTTGACGTCTAAATTAGGTAGTTGATATAACAAGCGTGATATAATTCAAAACCACAACATAAATACAGAGGCCATAAATATGAATGTAGCTAACGCCAAATAATTGGTATTGTACAACACAAACCGACATTTTATTATAAAAGCACAGTTGGAAAATTAATCTTGGAGGGTTGGAGATTTTTGTATTCCAGAAACATTTATGTTATGCTGGTTAAAATCTCCTCACATCCTGATAGCAAACTGGTCAAAATATATTTTTATAAGTGTATATTAGGGGCAGGGCCATTAAATGTTCGTCCAATCATTGCATTTAGTCCAAATGCAATGATAGGATGTCCTTCCTGCCTGTCAAACTAGGTTTGACTATGCTTAGGTGTTAGGGGTGTGGCTTTTGGAGAGCCTTTATGAAATTGCCAAGCTTTTCTTTAATATTTGAGTTTGGGCTCCCTGTCAGGAGACTGTTAACCAGTGAACTGTAATTCTGAGATAGTTGGTCATCGGTGTGTACTAAAAAGTGAGGTTTACTACAAACAGCCGGTCCTTTTATTGTGTCTGCACACCTCCTACATAAGCTTAGAACATAGAACTTTTGAAAATGCTGTTCTACTAATGCTCTGCTGCGTTCTCCTTGATACGGCTGCTTTTAATTGCTTGTAAAGGGGGCAGACATTTCAAAGTTGTCGTTATTGTTTTAGTCTGATGCTTCCCCTGCGATGCCTGCGTGACAGAACTGGGTTATATAGTTTTCAGCTTTGTAAAATACTTATTTTGTCCATTTTAAGTGTTACATTTCTCATAATTTTGCTGTTTTTTTAAACTTTTTATAATATTTATAGAGTTTTTATAATATATATAAGTTTTTTGTGCTGTATGCTAGCTGGTTCAAAGTTATGGGACAAAATTGATCTGTAATTTGAAATCGTAGACATGTGTATGTAAAATCTGTACCTTTTTAATTATAGTAAAATATTTTTAGATAGTGAACGGCAGGTGCTGGACTTCTGTGGGACTTTCTGACGTAAAGGATTGCTCTGTTAAATTATGGATGGGATTAAAGGTGCAGTCACACCAGAATGTGTTCCCAATTCAGTTTCATTGATGTGAATGTGAAGGTGAAGGCAAACCAGTTTAGATAACAAGAGCACCAAGTCAAAGAAAGGCATGTAAGGTCACCAAAGCTAGTATTCTATAGAAATGCCCTTTCAACAAAGTATATTCAGCTCCACTTATCTAAAGGGTACCGTTCTGGGTACAGAGACCCTTAACATTTTCAGATTTTTTCAGAAATGCTGTTCTTAATTGAATTGACAGCAAAGGTTATTATAGTTGTCTGCTTTGTGTAAAGCAGGGCCTTTATAGGTTGTAAGAACATTTTCATAATGTTTCCATCAACTAACCAAAATGTTCTGGGAACTTTTCATTATCATTGTTTTGTTGTAATCATGGTTTTGAATTTTTTTTATTGTGTAATGTTTTTACAACTTATTATAAACCTTCTACTAACATTATTGCAATGTTTTGATACAGTCACAGGGACAGAGGACACGTTTCTTTCTTGTTAAGAGACTCCATCAGGCTCCGATGCCCTTTTAAACACTGAATGTTGTTGTAATTGAAGTTAATGTAGCATCTGGTACCATCCTATATACATAACAAATGGAAACACTGTCCTGCAGTAAGTGTTATTGATTTAACTGTACCGCTTTATTGCAGTTGATACGATTGTATCTGCTTAACGTTAAGCGTATCTCATCTGCTGTTCTGACTGCAAATGTTTTATTAGATTTCGTCCATAGATGTGTGTTTTAACAACAAGCACTTGTTGTTTTTGGAGTCAACATCTATGCTTGAAGGGATCTGTAGAGATAGTTACCTCAGCGGTGCTAAATCAGCATTTTAACTAGTGCATTTGGAAGGAAGAAGCTGTGTTTGTGCCGAGAGGGTGTAGAAGGTTTTAACATCTAAAGTAAATTAGAATTCTCTAATTTTGTCTTGATAAACCACAGCCTGAGCACACACACACTCACCCAAACACACACACTTACTCACCTACCCAAACACACACACACACACTCACCCAAACACACACACTTACTCACCTACCCAAACACACACACACTCACCCACACAAATACACACACACACACGCACACATACATACAAAAACATGCACACATACACACGTACAAACACATACTCATGCACACACACACTTACTCATCTACCCAAACACACCCACACAAATACACACTCATACATACAAAAACACACACACACACTCATACACACACACTGTGTCAGTCAGGTGATGAAAGCAGAGAGAGACACAGATGGTGAAGCGCATCTCCGCTCAAGCGCACACACACAGTATTCCAGTATTTACAGGGAGAGAATGGAACAAACAGCATTCATAACAAACTATGCCCTGCCATTCAAGCAGACATTTACTGTCCCATAATGCACCTCCCCGCCTCATTCTGACACTCGCATGCATGCGTCCCAGCATGCGTCCCTTGCCCGCGCATGCCAACAGGTCGCAATTAAAAGCTCTCTCATGGGTCTGCAGGCTTCCAATCACACGGAAGGTTCTGGCCACCCCGCCGCCTGTTTGGCTCCCGCGCATCGGAACAGAAGGCGTCTGACAGCAATTCAAGCTCAATTCTGGCCACCGAGTTCGTTGTGTGTTAAAACCTTTTACAAATTTAAACCACAAGCTTGACTGGCGTAATTCATGGAAGTGGTTCGTAAACGCTGAAGTGTGTTTGAGAGACGGATTATTAGTGCCTCTTTTAGTGAGTGTTAACTTTGCTAAAACATGGCACTTGTTGAGGAGAAGCGTGTATTATTTTACAGTCTAGTTTCAGATACTGTGGCCAGCTGTACAATCGCTGACATTGTATAAACAAATGTAACAGGTCTTTAGGTTGTCAGAACGTTTCACTATCATTTGCGTTAGGAAACAAAAATGTTGTTTTAGAAGTTCTAATAACATTTATTTTCTTAGCCATTATGTTACTGTTATGTATATAATGTAATGTATATATAATTGGTTAAACAATTTTTCAAACAATTCATTTGAACGTTTTTTAAACGCTCCACTAACAACTTAAGAATAACATTTTTGATATGATATATAACATTAAAATGTTCTGCTTGTGTTCTTGCAAAAACATTCTCGATAACATTGCCAACGTTTTATAAACATTCCTTGTTAGCAAGGAAGTACAGAATGTTTATTCTGGCAAAACTGTCTCAGTATAACCACTACTGTACAACATCTGACATGACCTTTTATATTTTGGTATCTTTAATTTTATCGGAGTATTTTCAAAGCACTCTTGACATCCCTAGTTGCGTGTTTTGAAATTCCTCCTAAATATTTACAAAGCAACAAGATAAAAGAAAAACATTTCTGTTAAATCACGTATTTGACACTCAGAGCCGCCATTTCATTTCTGACTCGCAGTTTTTATTCGTTCCTCCTGCAGCTGATTATTTAAGTAGAAGTATTAGAACCATTTCACATTCAAACAAGTCAACATTTTTATTAGTCAGACTTCAGAATCATGCATTATTTAAGATGAAAATCCGTATAAACACTCAGCTGAGAATTTTCTCTTCTGTGTTTATTTAAAGTTTCTCCAGGAATCTGAGCTGTAAGTGTTCTCAGCAAACATAGAATCCATTTGTAATGTAGACTTTGTAATTTTGTTTGAATTTGTAAGTTTGTAACGTAGAATGAGGTTGTTAAAGTAAAACGTTAAAGGTTCTAAGTGTTATAGTGTTTTCAAAACGTTTGTGAAGATTATTATAAGTAATAATTATAAAGGATTTTTGCAATATTGATATGCATGTGGTTTACTGTCAAAAACACTTAAGTGAGTGAGTTTAACCAGATTTTAACCAGACTAACAAGTCTTTTCAACATCTTTATAGTTTGGAGCAGTAAGATTGTTGCTATTTTCCATGTTACGTTTATATACTCGGTTTTATTCTGTTTGCATGGGTAGAACAATGTAGACAGTCAAAAACCATTAACCGAATATAATGTCAGAAAAATCGTTCAGTTATGATATTTAAAAGCATAAATAAAAACGTTACATTTGATCCTGCTCCAGGTCATCTGCTTGGCCTCAGTGTTTGTGTTTATTTAAACGCTGTAGTGAATGAATTCATGCTGACTGGTTTTAAGTGCAGTTTTTTCCCTAATGGAATATTCTTGCTATGTCTTTTTTCTGACCTTCACAGTTCCTCAGCGTTCCGGAGTGATCCAGAATCCTTGCTGGCTGTTCATAGTTTATGATTTGGTCCTTTTGGTTTTTGAACAAGGACACACTGGAAATATCTGCTGTCACTCCAATGTCACATGAGTCATTTTCTTTTTATATTCCCAATGTCGCTTTTTATTGCGGTCCCAGGAGAGAGCGAATGAATGAAGGCCTGTGATTGGCTGATGATGGAGCAGTGGTGGGCGGGGAAAGATTATTACAGAAAGTATATAGTTTTGTCAGTGAACACACAAACACACACACACAGGCCACGGTTGGGAAACAGCTCAAAGTAAATTTTGTCAAAAGGAACTGTGATTTAACACCATTACCTCAGTCTGAGGCAATCTGTTAAATGAGTCTCTCTTTCATGTGTGGACAGGGCTGGAAAATCTGATTCATTGTAATGTCAATCAGTCCTTTTAAATGCATTTTATAGCCTTGATCTATTTCGTTTAATGGTAAAATAGTGAAATATTTGATCCAGGTGGAGAATTGAAATTGAAATGATAAATGTACTTGAAAGCCTTTTTTAATGCCAAAATAAATTATATAATGTAACTTCAGCATAATTAGTTACTTTTAAGTAGTTGTTATTGCTAACTTCTTTTTGTTTTGCAGCCTGATAAGGTAAAATTACACACACACACACACACACAGACAATAATTTCTGACGCCATACTGCAACGATCTCCAGCCCTCAGAGCTGATAAATAGATTTTCCAAGTCTAGTACACGGTCAGGTCTGCAGCCACACTTCATTCAGGATGTCAGACTGCCACAGCAAAGCATTATGGGTAAGAGTCTGCCATCCCCAAAGGCTTCAGTTCAGTAGATGGGCAGTTGACCGCAAATGTGCCGATTTTAGCCAATCGCCCTCCCCACCAGCCCTGACTTGTTTTCTGTCTCGACCCTCTGGCCCAGTCAGACTCCAGCAACATCGATCATGGGCCAGAAAATCCAATATTCTAACCAGACTCTTCCTCTTCCTCAGACTTTCCTGCTCCAATATGTGCTTTCATGTGTTTTTCTCAGACTGAATAGATGATCTTTATAACAATGATAGTCCGTAGAGTGGCATGCATCCCCTCGTTTGAGCTTTAATCCCAAATCTGGGAGAGCGGGAGACAAATCTGCATTTGTGTGAAGTGATGCCCTTTTTTCACTTGCCCTGCTGTGGTGTGATGCATGCTGTAATGATGCATCTTTGAGTTGCTGAGGGCCATGAAATTATTCTCTTACATGAAAGCTTTTTCCTCTCAGCTGTTTTCTTATGTTCATCTAGACACTAATGTAGAATTTCAGATTCGCAACACACGTATCATATGTCTTTATAGTGTGTGTGTGTGTTAAATATGGTCGTGGGTTCGACCTTAGTTAAAACCTTGTTCTTTTCCTTCTTTGCAGTTCAGCCGATGATCAGTACCGCTGGAACACTCAAGGTAAATGTGATTTTTAAATATTATTTTCTCACTTTACTGTCAGACTTCTGTGGTTTTAAAGAATGCATTGATATTTAGGCTGCCATTTGCGATTGTAAGTTAAACTATAACATATTGCACATATTTATACACTGTATCTTTAGTATTTTTTTCATAATGTGACTGTCTGTGTCACACTCTTGTGTGTGTAAACAGTGAAGATGAAGGTTAATCTTTCGGGTTAAGGCACTTGTGTAACTAGTTATCCCCTAGTAAGTCACACCACACAGAACAAGCAGCATGGTAGGTCAGAGGTCCTCATTGTTTGTTCCACAGACGGACAGGAAGACATCGAGGAAGAGCTGAATACAGGCTTGGAACTGGTGGATTCATGCATTCGGTCCCTGCAGGAATCTGGAATCTTGGACCATCAAGATCGTGAGTAACATTTGCTTATTCTGTAGTGTTGCTGAAAAGCATGAGGCAATTGATGATTTTGACTATTGATTTCAATCTGATTAACTAGACAATTTGATTAATTGTCTTCACACATTATTTTGGCATTTGTTTGATAATGCACAGTCAGACACATTTATTTCACTGCTAAAGCCTCATATAATTTAACAGCTGATTGTACATTATCGCGTTTATTGCCTGGCTGTGGACCAAATAAATAAAAACATGGACATGAATTAATAATTTGAGTTTAATTATCTTCTGGTAGTGATTACAGGAAACAAAACAGAAACACAGCTAGTTAAAACACAGATTGACCTGACAAGTGATTAGTTATATACAGTGTTGTTATGGCAGTGGTCATTGTTTAGGAATATTTGACTACTGACAGCTATGATTGACCAATCATAATTCAGAGGATCATGTAAAAACAGTTGCTATAGAGAGATTGATATTAAAAATGCACAGTGCATTAAACAGTGCATTGTAGAACATGTTGGTTTGTGCTTGTTACTGCAGAAACTCAGTTTTCCAGGACACAGCCTTTCAAAACAAGCTTTCAGACTGCAATGTTTGTTTACTCACTGCACAATTACACAACATGTAATTTGTAATCTCACAAATGGCTGTTCTTCTAATTATACTTGGAAAATTCTCTCCTCCATTCTTTCCTCTTTCACACGGATCAAATATTTCTGTTGTTGACGTAAAGTCAAGTTTAAAATGGGGTTAAAAGAATCACATTATATTTTTCACAGCCTGCTGTTTAAACAGTTTAATCTTTTTCTTTTGACATTCATCAAAATTGCATGTTTTTGTTTGGGTTGCAACAGGCTGGACAAATAATTTGCAGAAGTAATTGCTGTTGTATCTGGTTGAAAAAACCTTTTACAGGTTTAGACCTGAAAAAACAGTTAATCTCACGTTGTATCTGTGTTTTGAACATAACTGGGTGCATCTGTCAGGATTTATGTCAGCTGAATTGTGTAACGCTGTCACTGCTGATGATAATGAAAGCGGCTGTTATTCTTTGCTTTGCACCTAAAGCGTTTTATATAGAAAATGGCAACGGCTTTTATTTTTGTCATTTATGAAACCACTGTACATCTGTCTATATGATGTGTTACAGTATGTGTAATGAAAGAAGTAGGACATTTGCAATAGTTTATTTAATAGAAGCATGGATACATTTATGTGTTAAGATTTTTCTGACTGTAGTTTACTTTAAATGTTATGTTGTCCAAATTTTTGTGAGTTTAGCAATTCTAATCAATGTCAACATACTTTTTGTGTTTTTCATTTTGACTTGAGATGCATCTTAATTTTTTCTTCCACAAAGATTAGGAACACAAAAGCTGAAACATCTGTTTTATTCAGGATATATTAGTCCAGTGAAAACTGTCTCATTTTCTCCCAGAAAGTTGCGTTTCATTGATCTTTCTCTAAGTTCAAAGTGGCTTTTAAATAAGTTATTGACCGTGTGCGCTTTGTCAACGTTAGTGACAGGAGAAAACGCCACAGGTTTTGCAATCCAATTTCAGCTTTTAAGTAAATATAATAATGAAAACAGATAAAGATACGACTAAATATACATGCCCACCTCAAAGTGGCTTCAGAATATCACAGACATACATAACAGGGTATGAATTATAGATCGAAAGCAAGTATGTTTACTGAGCTGTGGGTAAAGAATGGTTTTCAATAGTTTCTCTGATAGTGAGTCTTTGGAAAGTTTTGTAAACTTGTCTAGGGTTATACATGAACTGACAGATAACAAACTGACAGATAACTTTGTAACTCATCCCTCCATCTAAACATCTCAGATGTAAGATCTGATGTGATTCATGTTCATGTGATCGCTGTAGGTCAAAGATGTTATAGGATTGGGGGTCTGTTATGCATAAGGTCAAGTTTGTCCAATAGAAAGGTTCATCTTTAGTGTTGAAACCTTGCATAGATATTGTCCTGTGTCCTTCACCTTTCATTAGTCTGTTACTCCGTCTAGCCTTGTGAAAGAACATGAAAACTACTACATTAAATCTACATGGGGTTGATACAGCACAGGCCATTGATTTAAACAGCAGACAGATAAAGTTGACATCTCTGGTAATAATTTTTATAATTATTAGTCATTATTTATATAATTATTAGTCAGTTTATACATGAATGAGTTGCAGCCTGTAGCTAAACTGATAGGTCACAGGTTCGAACCCACAATGCTGGGATATTGGTGTAGCTTGGATGTGTTGTATAGATGTTGTTTTGACTGAAGGCTTTTCCAAACGCATAAAAACGCATAAATGTAAAACATACTTTTTTAAGCCCCTTTCGGCTCAAGCTTTTTCCAGTTTGAATTGGATTTTCCTCCATTGTCCATTTCATGTAATACAATTTGGTCTCTTTGGAAACGGTTTAATCTGAAAGAAGCAGGAAATGGGCTGTAAACCTCTACGAGAGGCAACTTTACAGCCGCGATGATTGAGACGTGGGAAGACGGCGCTTCTGCAAGCCCCTCACCACAGAGGCTTTTAAAACGTTGGTGTTTGGAGCAGAGCCATCACTACAACTCATGTACCTCAGGAGAAATGTATATGGCTGGGCTGTGCTAGAGAGGAACTTGGGGAGACGTCCTCCTCAGCTAACATGGAGCGTTCTCAGAACGTTGGCTAATAGTTCTGAAAGTTAAAAAACGTTAAAGAAACATTCTTGCAGCATCATGTACAAAAAACGTTTTTTAAGTTGTTAGTGGTGCACTGATGCTCTTGTGAGTGCAAACTCCATTAGTTTAGAAATCATTATTCGAACTGAAATATTATTTGAATGGAAATATATGGAAAACTTGGGACAATTTGTTGGTCCACAGACATGAAAGTTTTAGTATTGTTTTCAGCCATATTTCTCCATCACTACTCACTAATGATTAATCACACATGGATGAAAACCTTGCTGATGCTTTGCAGGAAAATTCAAAGCGAGAAAAACCTCTGGATTTCCTGCTTCATGGCATTCCCATGTGGGATGTTGTGCAGGGTGTCTGATCAATGAGTGCAGCAGGCGATTATGGGCTGGAATAATGCACCAATTATCTATGCAGACCAGCTTGATAGACTCGTCTGATACAGGAGGCAGAGATACAGATATATGAATGTGTGTGTGTACATATATGCATGTGTGTGTATGTATACCCACACACACATCTGATACTAGTTGACCTCACTAATCAACTTGGCTAGTCAGTTGTTGAACAAGCATCTGCCCCTTTTTGCTTTTTCTTTTCTCTCTTTCTTTTGCTTTTAGGTTCCCTGTTGTCATTTTAATCCTCGTCTTTTAAGCTATCTTTCGCTTCTCTCTCTTTTTTTCCTTCTCTCTGTGCTTCACTCCTCCCCTACTAATAAATTATGTATGCCACTTCTGCCAGGCTGAGGGCTGCCTCGCTGAAATCTCTCTCTCTCTGCCGCTCTCACGTTTGCACACAGGACCGCGGCTGCTGTCTCAGAGCTCACTGCAGCTCAGCTCAAACCTAGAGGGCTCCCTCCAGTATTCCTCCAGCTACCATAGTAACCAGACTCTGGCTCTGAGCGACTGCCCGACCGCAGCGCAATCTCAGCCGCCCCAGCCTCCGCCGCGCTCCAGCGGGCAGCCCGGAGGAGCCGTCCACAGCTACAACCAGGTGAGCCCTTCCATCTCCTCTTTGCCTCACAGTTCGGTGTCTGATCCGGTACGATCCGATCCACGTGTCTCTGTGTTTTTATGATCTATATTTTTGTTTAACGGCTCTATTCGGTGCTGGAAGTCTCTTGTGCTCTGCAGCAGGGATGCTGCAAAGCGCTCGCCCCAGCTTTGCTTCCTGCTTCTGTTTGAGGGAGACCAGCACAAAACGACTCATTTGGGCTGAATTGTCAGAAGGTGTTGCGTTCAAACCGCTGCCTAAAAATGATGGTGCAGCCTAATTAGCAGATAACAGAGGAGGTGTTTGTGAGGTGCTGAAATGGGTGCGTTTCAAACTTTGTCCTTATCTGAGGAGTTAAATTGCGCCGACCGATGAGACTGTAATTAATACAGACCCTGCAGAGACGGTTCTTCCTCCAACTTTCATTTGTTTAATCCTCGAGCTGGAAACGTTTCCCTAAAGGTGCCGTTATTGTTCATAAAGGTTAAATTTTCAGAGTGATTTTATGAGGCTTGATAATGAACTGAATGGTGGATGTTTACTGCATACAAATGACAGAAAAACTGGAGGTCTGATGAAGCTGACATTGGCAGTTCCTGTTTTTTGCACACGCAGAGTCACTCTCTTTCTCTCTCACTCCCTCTCTCTCTTTTCTCCCTCCTCTTGCATCCTCTGACACTTTTAATGAACACGCAGGCCTCTGTTTGGGGAACAGAGGAGTGTTTTAAATGAAAGATTTCTGTGTCCTCAGCCATCTCAAGTCTCAAATGCTTTAGTGCAACTCTCAGATTTTTAATTGATGCAGTTTCAGAATAACTTTGCATTGAAAGGCAATAATACATTGTGTTTCCAGCCTCTCTCTCTCTCTCTCTCTCTCTCTCTCATGAAGGATAATCTGTAGAGGGTTTGTCTGCTTCAGAATAGCTTTATGTAACACAACACATCAGTTAGGTGCTTTATGTAGATATTTATAACACCATAAACCTCTTGTTCTCTAAATAATTCAAACCACATCAGGAAACTGCACCAATTTTTTCAAGTAGGTATTTTCTCCATGTACTAGACTGTAGCTTTAACTGGAGAAAGAGAGACAGAGAGAGAGAGAAAGAGAGAGAGATGGAGAATGCATTTGGCATTCTCTGATGGTATAATTGCATCACAGCTCGATATAACATGATAGGAAGTTATTAAACGCCTTTTGGAAATCTCCACGAGTCTATCCTGAGAGCTTATTTTTGGGGATTTTCCATCTGTTAGGTTTCATTTCTTAAAGTCTTAAGACAAAGACAAAATGATGATCAGACAACAAATGATGATATGAGTTATAACTTGTTAAGGTTTCCTTACAGAACAGACCCTTGAGGTTGATGTTCTGTTCTGTTGTTCTTTATGATGTGACAATGTACCATTGTGAAAAGCGCTCTATAAATAAATTGAACTTGAACTTGAACTTTATAATGACGTGGTTCTCAGCTGGTGGGTCATGATTCAACTGGGTTCCGAGTCTGAGGTTCTAAGTTTGTTTTAATAGGGTTAAAGGTAACAGACAAAAGACAATTATAACCTATAATATAATATAAATAACTAAACATATTTGCAGATAGAAAGCAAAATAAATATTGAATTGTTGACTGTTGAGAGCACAAACCATTGCTAATCGGAAGATATTTTTAACAGTTTTTCTGTTCAGATTGTGTCGTGAGTAATCCAGATATTTTTGGTCTATACAGTACTTAAAATTATTGCAAAATTATATAAAAAATGTCTTTAACTGTTTGATTGTACCAACATGTGTTTATTTTTGTAAAATAAACAATATGGCTGCTGTGTTAATTGTTGTTATTATTAAGGGAACTTGAAAAACTGCTTAAACTGCTTAAAATGTTACTTTATAACACTGTGTTAACAGATAATAGCCAGAAGAACCAGTGCGCTGATCTGTAGATGCTACAATGTAACCAAGAACCAGGTCACTGTGATTTCAACAAGACTTAGCATCAAATCTTTGGCTGTTAAAGCCACAGTCTTAAATGTGTTAAAACAGTAAACTATGCCTGAAAGAAGAGAATCATAATAGTGAAGAAAATTGGGCTATTTTGTTGGGCTGTATTTGTCTCAATTGAAAAAGTAGCTTAATTTATCTGAATTGATCCTACAGTATAGTCAACTCAAGAGCTTTGAATTCTTTACTCAAATGTAACCATTACATAAAGCTTTGTTTGTAGTGTTTTAAAGGCTTTTGTCTGTGCATTATTCTCTCTGTTGGCTCATATTTATTCAGCTCTTTTGAATGTTATTACCTTATATCAATGCAAAAAAAGAAAACGCTTTTTATCCCCACTGGAAATTGCAATGACTGCCAGTTTAAAAATAACCTCATTTATTCTGAATAAGAATAATCAGGTTTCATGCTCTCTGTGAATGAGTAACAGTGGAGCCAATGTTTTATTGTAATCACCAGAAATCATCACCATAATTGTGAGAAATTTGAAGAAAGAAATGTTTATTCGCACGCCGAAACGCCATGCAAAATTGCTGGCACAGTGCCGCTAATTTGCCCAAATATCTGTGTACGTCTGCCCTATATAAATGACAGGCGTTGCAACATCCATTGACACAATGGCGCAATCCCATGAGGCTTTGCAGCATATGGTCGTAAATGCATGTGCAGTAACTCCAGTTTACAGGCTGTTTATATTGCATTGAGATGGTGTCCATACATCTGTTTTTGTCACAGGAGTGATTTCTATTTTTTAAAGGCTGTCTGGAAATATAGAATTTATGTCCTTGCCTCATATTTTCTGAAAAACCATGTGAATGTCAATGTTTTCAGAACGTTGGCTTACGTTTTCTCACTAAAAGGTCTCTCAAACTTATCAAGAAACATTCTTGCTTGCCTTGAACGTTCCATGCGGTCCAGTTTTTAACGTTATATATCATATATCAAAACTTTATTTTTGTTGTTTGTTGGAACATTTTTAAAATGTTATAGAGTTATAAAATAAAAAAGTGGATTTTTTTAAACATTCCTACAACATTGAAAAAAAGTACATTTTTGTATGTTACTTCATAACTTCATATTTCATAATGTTCTTACAACCTGAAATTATGTTTTTATATAACTATTGTGTTCTCTTTACAGGTGACGTTGAACCGTGCGGCCCAGCTTGCGGCGGGCAGCTCAGCTCAGACCCACAGTCATGGCAGTGCCCTGCTGTCTGACTCCCAACAGCCTTCTGCAGCATCCGGGCCGGGCCTGTACTATTCCAGCTCCACCCTCCCTGCCCAGCGCGTCAGCTCGCCCATGAACTCAATGCAGCCCGCGGCGGCCAGCGGCTCCCCGACTAAACTGCAGCGTCTGGGTTCGGCCTCCGATACGCCCGGTTACGCCACCACCCAGCGCCTCCCCCCCTCTGCCTCACCCAAGCCCTCCCCCGGGCGACTCGCGAAGTCCTACAGCAGCAGCTCACCTATCAATGCTGTGGGCATCGGAGGGTCGCCCGGTACGCATACTTCAGGATCCCCTTCGCGGCTGGCATCTCCGCCCAACAACGCGTCGCCCATCTATCAGCAGCTGCAGACCGCCGGAGTGGCTACATACGCCACCCTCTCGCCCACCAAAAGGCTTGTGCACTCAGAGCAGTACAAGATTTCCCACGATCTCTACGCAACCGCCACTTTGCAGAGACCAGGCAGCCTTGCTGGTGAGTAACAAATTCTGCTTCTGCCTTTAGCCGGACAGCAGAGATTTGTGGGTCATGGGAGTAACAAACACTGGGTTTGTGTTTCTGTGGGGACTGACATGTGTGGAGTATTGAAAGAGAGAGTTCAATATTTTTACCTGCTTTAAATAATGAATGTCAACAAATAGTGTTTTCAGGGCAAACAGGGTAACAGTAAATTTCAGGGCAACCCAGCTAACATTGGGTGATGTTCTCTAAAAATTCCCTCAGAATTGTCAAAAATTCTTGCAGGAATGTTTTAACATTATATATGATATATAATGTTGTCCTTAAGGAGTTAGTGGAATGTTTTAAAACATACAGAATTAGAAGTTTCAATAATGTTATTATTCAAGCAATAACATTAAATATAACATCTAAAAAACCGCTTTAATGGTTATGCTTTTTTGTGGCATAATCTAAAAAAAAAACTGATTTTGATCAGCATTAAAATCAAGGGGTGTTCACACTAGCAATTATAAGTGACCTGAACTGAAGTGAAGTGAAGCTACCAGTAGTCATGAGAGTTAACAGACGGTTTTGAGACAAATTTGAGATGGTTTGAGACAATTCAGAAAGTGGAGCTCACATTATTTTCCACATGATAGCATGTGAATTCATGTCTTGATGGCTGCTTTAAATTCTGAATAGATCTGAGAGATTATATAACCCTTGTGTTCATATATTTATATACTCAATATATTTATACCATCAAACATAAGGGACACATTTTAGTTTTCACATAGGAAGTGCCAGAGGAATAATGTTATGGTTTCCTCACTGATCCTCGCTTTCAGAGCCTTAAGTCTAACATCTGGGGCTCCTGCTTTGAAGAAACGCTTTTGATATAACGGCTTGTTTTCTATCTGCAGTGAGACATCAAAGAGCTGCAATATATAGTTTAAGACTTAAAATGAAGTCATTTACTATGTGGCAATGATTGTAATTACTGCTGCTGTTTGTTCCAATTAAAGTGTTACAGTTTTCTGAATTGTTCTCCATTCAGAAAATTCTCTGACTTCTGTTAAAGGAAAAAGCCTTTGCTGGGTTTGTTTAATAGCTTCTTTAAATGCTTTAACCTGTAAAGGTTTTGTTTTTTTTAAATATTTAATGTCAGACCTGTGCACAGCGCAATTCTGCTTGTCTCAATTGATAACATCCCATAATGCATTTCTAAGGTCATCTGAGTCATTTTGTACCACCCAAAGCAAGATGATGACGCACATCTTAAGCAGCTATTGTTTGGAGACCTTTTATGCAGTAGGCAAAGACCACGGGGCATTTAATGCAGGGACCACTTATCTAAATCACCCGGTCAACAGGCCTGGATCTGTGTAGGGTGTTGTGATTACAGCCTGCATCAAACCCTTTAAACAAAACTGGGCCACAAAAGGAACCGTACAGCAGTGCCAAACTGTCACCCAGAGTCATCGCTGGCATCCCACTTGTCTGTTTGATTAAAGCCATTCAGCAGTTGTACATCTCTCCTCTATCTTACAGCGGGAATCCTCGCACACCCCGGGCACACGAAACCTCCACGGGTCGGAAAAGCGATCCCATTTCGTGCCACCGGTGCGCTAACCGAGGATGGATTAGATTTAAAGGCAATTTATGTAGTGTAAACGAAAGAGCAGACAGTTTCTGAAAGACTTCCCTAATTTCTCTAGAGTGTTGGATGCGTTCGGTGAGCCTGTCTTTTGTGATGTAGCATTTGGAGGGAGTCATGGCGAGGCGCTGATGATGTGTGTCATTAAACCCTGAGGCCGCTTGAGGAAAAAATGGAAGAGAGACTTAGGGAGTCAAACTGAGAGCGTTTTAAAGTCTGTGATGAAGTTCCTTAACCCATGTGGTGCTTTTGCAAAGGGAGACAGGCAGAAAAACAAGATGGAGAGTTCAACACGGTTATGAAAGGAGCACAGGAACACAATGTCTGAGGAAATACATCAATGTCTGACCTGAGATATGAAAATTGGTCTTGACAACGCATGTTTGTGCTGATGTAGATGAAGGAGACCCAAATTGTAGAGAAAAAAAGTAAATAGAAAAATGTTTTCTTAGAAGACTCAGACATGGTACGTTGTAGTTTATTGTTGATGTTGTTCATTTTAATGTGCTGAGTTTTATGAAAACCTTACGTTTGGGAACATTCTCAGAATGTTGGTTGTCTCAGAAGTTATCAGAAACGTTCCTGCAAAAACATTAGTGGAACGTTTTAATGTTTTGTATCGTGTATCAAAATGCTATTTTTAAGTTGCTAGTGACATGTTTTAAAATGACAGGAAAAAGTTAGCAAAGCTCAGGCTATGCTAAATCCTACTTTACATGGCATCTGTCAGATTCTCTTACCTTAATGACAGTCAGCGGATCACACCGAACACCACAGAGCGTGTGTTTGCTTGCCTGAAGTGCTATTAACACTCGCCTGTGATTAGTGAAGAGGTACTTCAGATTGCGTGTCTAAGTTGAACCCAGATGTGCAAACCTATTTATTCAGCCGCTTTATCAAAGGCGTGTGGATTTCTCTTTCAGATGTAATGTTTCATCATTAGGACGATGAGGAGCGTACGGAAGAGCTGAGCGGATGTTACGCGCTCCGGCGCACAAGCTAGCACCTCCAGGGACTCAGCTAACAAGGAACGATCTCAAAACGTTGGCTGACGTTCTCTAAAAGTCCTGTCAGTCTTAAATGTAAATGTTCTTGCAGTAACAGAAGTAGAACTACCAGTTTTTTAATGTTACACTTCATTTATAAAAAAGGGGTGTTAAGTTAACCAAGTTAAGTTAGTTGTTAAGTTGTTGGTTGAACGTTTTCAAAATGTTTAAGTAACATTCTTATAACGAAGCACAATCGTTGCTGTGCAGGAACCGCTGACTGTCTGTCATTTCTCTCTCTCTCTCTCTCTCTCTCTGTGTGCGCATGCGTGGAGTGAGTGAGGCGCGTGGACGGAGAGCGACTGAAGTGTGAGGTACGAGTGTTTGATAACTCTATCTTTCTCGCTTTACTATTCTTTAT
>JBAJNP010007203.1:1664-19929 GCA_036877545.1 Yasuhikotakia modesta | reverse complement strand
TTTGATCAGACAGAGGGTGTCTGTCTATCTGTCTGTCTTTCCATCTATCAATTGGTGACTAATAGATCAACAAGGCCCAATCCATAGTAGAGCATTGCGTTAGAAACGCAAAGGTTGTGGGTTCGGTTCCCAGGGAGCACATGTACTGATAAAAATGTATGTGTTAGCGATAATATGCGTGGCGCCATCTACAGTCCAATAATTTCACATCTTAAATTGCAGAAAGTGAAGGGCTATGATCAACAGCATTGGGTTTCCTGGTTTTCTAAACCGACCAGAACGCTAAGCAGGATAATGAGAGTAAAAAACATATATGTAGGCAAATGATATGTGTACCTATATGTTTAAATAACATAAAAACAAGGACAGAAATGAAGGACAGCAAAAAAATTCCAGTACACTCATGTTTCTGGCATGTTGCTTATAACCAAAGTCAGTGCATTTGTGCTTCTATTCAAATAAATGTAGAACAAAATAGCAACGGGGTGCAGGACAAAAGAGGAAACGAGCAATGGTCCTCGCGGGATTCGAGGCTGCAAATGGAAAGTAACAGTGTTGTAAGACAAGCGCCTCATCCACTACACCTGAGAAAGATTCAGGCAAGTGTGTCTGATATACAAACACATCACGTAGCCATATAATTAAATTATTAAATACCTTGAAATGAACAAAAACTGCTTTCTTTGATTTTGTACGTTTACATTGTGCAACACAAGTGTCTATGAAGATCCAGATATATTAAAATTATTGCAAAGTATAGCTTTATGAGAGGGGAAATACAAAAGTTTAAATCATCATAAATTAATATTTAAGAATTTAAATGGGTCATGAAATGTTTTTTTATTATTGTGTTTCGTGAGGTGTACTTATAATATTACAGTTTTTTTTTTACTTAACCATACAAATTTAAGTCATTTATGACCATTTTCCACCTTGTTTTTATCTTTTGATTTGTGTGTTTCCCTATTGGGAGTGTTCAGCCTGGCTCGATGTCCCATTATTAAACCTAATTTAATTAGCATAACATTTAGAAATTTTGTTCGTAACATTCATTCATAACTAGCATTTAATTAATTATAACAATTCAAATGTAATTATTTTGGACATTTTGTTAAAATGTCTTTTTTGCTTCCAGAATGCTCAGTCCTTGATTCTTCATGTAGCTCACTAACTGACACACTTTCACTGTCATCTGAGACTGATGACAGTGCTGGACCAAGCTCCAAAAGACCTCGTTGTAATGACGATGCTTTTGAGGCAAAACAGGTGAAAATCCTAATTTACTAGCTTGTTTGCTTGGCAGTTGTTGACTAATTATGAACAAATAACAGAAAAAAGTGTTGTTTTTTTAATTGTAGTTTGTTAGAGGCATTTTAGAAAACAATGGCGTTGGACCAGCCATTTTTGCTGAATATAAAGAACATCGAAAATTTACAGACTCAATTCGGCGACACTTGGTCAACATTGTGGTTGATCACATTACTGACAAAGAAGGGTAAGGCATAATTAATAAACTATTAATAAACTGTAATCAGACTGTTTAAGTAGATTTCTGAATATTTTTATTGTTTTTTCTAAGCCGTGTCCCTTCCAAAGAAACAAAAACCCGCTGTGCCTTGGGAATTGAAACACTGTTCCCATCACTGAAGGATCCGTTCTCAAGGACTGGATATGTAAGTACCTAAATATTTTATTCATTGTTATAAAATACCTAATAGAAGATTTCAAAAGTTAATGTTTATGGTTTTAAACTCTTGTCACTGTGTTTTCTCATTACTGCCTGAAGTAATGGCAGGTTAGGACTTCAAAGTGCTTTATTAGATCTTCTCTACAATGTTTGTTTTAATTTTAAGGAACACTTTTATGAACCTAAGAGCAACCAAGGATACTTATCTTGGCGGCTGAAAACAGTTTTGCGGCAAAGCAAACACCACAGCAAACAGGGTGCAAGGTCTAGTGGAACTTCAGACAGTGAGGGCAGTGGTGGGCCAACGGCTCATAGACAAACTTGGAATCCTTTGGAATTACAGTTGGAGGGTGACTAGTGCAAAGAAGCAATTTCTTTTATGAATCACTGCACAGAAAAGGACCAGATATTTGAGAAGATGAAAGCGACATTCAAACACAGACAGCAACTTATTCATGATGCATTGAAGTCCAATACAGTACTTTCAATTTTTCCAAGATTTCTCGATACTACAGGATTGGTAAGATACAGTACAATGAAGAGAAAAATTAGCTTATAAAAAACTGGTGTTTAGGATCTTTATTGTTAATTCATATTTGTTACAGATACGTCAAGATTTTGACATCAAATTTGGAACGAAACAGCTTCCAGACTTCTTGAACAATGGGACAATATAAAGCTCAAGATCATTGCAGAGGCAAAACACTTACTTCAACCTTGCATCTGAACAGCCTGCTTTCAGCTGCCCAGGGTAACAGACAAGACGAGGATTCAGAATGGCAAGGTAAGGTTTCTTGTAGATGATGTTAATACTTTGTCCGCTACTTACAATCTGCTTATTTCGGTTAACCCCATGTTTCTTGTAGGATGGGACAGTGACATGTCCTCTGTCTTGCTCAGGTGGCCTACCTTTTGGCACCTTCAGCTGGTGGTAGAAACAAATCCACCAAGATAAGCATCAGAGAGGCAATGGACTATATTGTTCAATTCCACAAGGTTGGCATGGACACATTTGTAAACTGTTATGGATCACATATTGGGTTATGTGTTTCTAAAAAGTTTTTCTTATTTCAGTCTTGCCGCAGTCTGACTGAACACATTGAGAAGACTGAAGGCCTTCAACCACATCTTCTTGCAGTTGGCTCAGCGAAGAATGTCATTCATGATTTTTACATTGTGCTGGATGGAAAACTCATTCCATGTCAGGCAAAGTCTTCCCTTGCTGCTTTTGATGAACTTTTTAAATCATACTTTGTTTTTAGTGTGTCATATCCACAGTGCTTGAATGCAATGTATACATTCATCCAGACAACAATTTACAACATAGATGTTGGTACAGTTCGTGAAACCCCTAGGGTTAAGGACCTACGAGCGAAACTTTTGAACTAGTTCAGCTGAATGACCATATTTCGCTGTTTTGTTTGCAAGCTGGTACATTCAAGCGTCAATGACCTTGTTCGTCATCTAAAACTTATTCATGCTTACTATCCTGGAAAAAACTGAACTTGAGATGTGCACAGAACAATTGTAAACACAGTTTCATGACATATGCTGGATTTCGAAAACACTTTAGTGTACATAGAAATGACTATCTAGACCAAATTGTGGATGATAATCAAACTGACGAAGACATTGAACAGATGGAGACAGATTTAAGTAACGATGTTCAACCGCCAGAGACATCATCCAATGATAAAAGAAGGGTGACTCAAACTCAAGAAATGTGTGCATCTATTATCGCTAGACTGCAGAACAGTGGAGTAGCAACCAGTATTGTAACATCTGTAGTATCTGATATGGAAGAACTGGTCCATGAAATTCATTCAAATATCAAAAGTAATGTGATGAATCTCCTCCGTACTGATGATTTTGAAACGGCATCCAAAATGGATGACTGTTTTGATAATCTTGATAATCCATTCTCAAAACTGAGTTCAGAACACAAATGGAAAAAATACATCAAAGAGAAATGGGCTGTTGTTGTGATTCGAGGCTAAACACAAGTTTTTTAAAAACTGTATAAGAAACTTCAAAAACATCACAAAGTCTCTTGCGTTAAAACATCAATATGCAATTGCTTACCATTGGGAAAGTTTGCCTTTTAGAAATGTCGAATATGGGCCCTTAAAAACTCTTGAGCTTGAGGATTTGCCATACAGTGACATTATTCTTGAAAAGTATCAAAATTATTTGGATCGTGACATCAGAGTTACTTCATGGTTAAGACTTTCTGGAACTGAGTATCATCATGGTTTACTAGTTTGCACTAAAATTGACAAGGACCTACCAGTTTTTAGCAAAATTACTGAAATTGTTCTAATAGATGACCAAAATGTTTTAGTGACTAAAGACTTTGAAACTGTTGGTTTTGTGGAGCATCTTCATGCTTACCATGTTAGAGAACAGAATGTTTTTGGTCTGTTAAAAGTAGAGGATATTCCTTTTTTCAGACCATTTGATTTACAAGCATCGTATGGTTTTAGAACCATATTTGTATATTGTTCCAGTGCTTTTTTTTGTGCATTAAGATGTTTAATATGGCATTTTCCTTTTTGTGGAAAATGTTGATATGAAAAATGTAATTGCAAATTCAATCTTGATACTTGACTGTTTGAACTGAAATGGGTTTTTTTATTGCAATTTATATTGCAGTTTTGTAATTTTTTTGCATATTTTTGCACCTATTTCTGATGTTTCAGAAAAAGTTTCTTGTTGCATCCAAAATTGCAATACATTGAATACTACATGAGTTTTGATAAATGTTCTTTTAAAAAGTAACTTTTGGAAATAAAAGAGATTTCTATATGTTTGTTTCATCATGGTTTATTTACACCAAACAACATTAGTAAAGGAAAGTGAATATCACTTACTAATTAACATAATAGTGCATAATTAGTAATTAACATTGCTGGTGTTTATTTAATCTTATAACGGTGTACATATTAACACTACTAGTAGGTGAATATAACACTTGAACGGATATACATACACTGTTGTTGGATGAACAAACTCACTGCTGGTGTGTATTTAATCTTACAAGGGTGTTCATTTTAACACTAGTGAGAGAAGATAACACTTAAATGGGATATACAACCCCTGGCAAAAAGTATGGAATCATCCCTCTCAGAAGATGTTAATTTTCCTCAGATTTGTGTGATTCCATATTTTTTTCCTCTGTGTGATCTGTAAAAACAGTTGTAATTGACTATAGTTATCTTTCTTTGTTTTTTTAAAAAAGTGTTTTATACAGCCAGAAGTTTGGATTGTTGAGTGAAAATTGTTTTGTGGCATATATGTTCTTGTTTTTTTTCTACACAATTAAACATTTGAATGAACAATTGAATCTTCTGAGAGGGGTGATTTCATACTTTTTGCCAGGGGTTGTACATACACTGCTGCGGGATGAACAAATTAACAGTCACTGTGTTCAAATTTACTCTGAGAGTTATGTACATATTTAACACTTTCAAAAGTGTTGTTTTAACTCCAAAATGGAGGGAGTCATATATACATTTTTGGAGTGTTAAATTTGACTCAATTTGAGTAAAATGTACACTGTCGTTTTTGCTGCGTAATAAACAAAGAAGAGTGAACCTGGTGCCAGGATATTTATACTTTGCAAAGGAAACACAATTCAGAACAACACAAAAGTAAACATGACAGAATATGCATTTCTGAAGCTCTGCTGGTAGCTCATTGTGTTAGCAGCATAAAGGTTGTGGGTTTGATCTCAGGTAATACAAGTACTGATAAAAATGTATGCCTTGAATTCACTGTATGTCGCTTTGGATAAAAGCATCTGTGGAAAATGTAATGTATCAGAATTTTTATTTTTGGACTACTCATTTTCAGTTGTTATTACATTTTTCCTTTTATTGTAGCTATAATATCTTATTACTTTACCCTGTGTTATATCTTTAAATATGCTTTGCTGTTGTAACACCAGGCCAGCAGAGGGAGCCTGAACCCGTGTCTGTCTGTGTGATTCCTCGGTGGTAACTTCCTGTTTGCTGGCAATGCCAGCAAACAGGAAGTTGCGATGTATTGTATTGCCTTCGTTGTGGTTTTCTGTATCCCTTGTGTTTTTTTTGTATTCATTGTGATTTTTTTGGTATTCCTTGTGTTCCTTGTGATTTTGTCTCTTTGTGTTTTTTGGGACTTACTGAGTTTTTCGACTGCCCCTATTATTACCTGTCTGCCTTTTGAAAATGCCTCACTATAATAAAAGTAAGAAAACCCAGCATTTGGGTCCACCTCCTGTCTCTCAAAACAGCCGATCTGTGACAGAACACATCGCCGCACCAGGACCCAGCGGATTATCCAAGGACCCTATTGATCAGCTTTGGAACTTAAGACAAGGTAATTCCTCCATGGAGGACTCTGTGTCCCAGTTTTGTGTTCTGGTTAACAGAATTTCCTTCTATGATGAACGTTTTTTGTGTGCAGCAGTCCCCCCTGAGCCCAGTCATGTTGCTACTGCTGGTCTTGTCATGGCGGAAACTCTAGACACCCTAATTGTGACCATAGCCATGTGGGTCGTTTGGGCCGCATATACCACTACAGAGTCCTCCGAGGAGGCAGCATCCCCTGAGGTGGTGGCTGAAGTTACGGATCCTCCTGTGGCGGGGATGTCTGCGATCGCTCCCAGCACTGTGGTAGCGGCCGACGACTTGCACACTTCCAAGGCTCTTTCTCTCCGCGTTGGTGTCTCTGTGCTTTCTATTCCAGATCCGCTCTGGTGGGTGTCCTGGACTCTCTCTTCTGTATCCCTTGTGTGTTTTTGGTATTTCTTGTGTTCCTTGTGATTTTTGCTCTTTGCGGTTTTTGGGACTTTGGACTGTGTACTGGTTTTTGATTTCTGCTGCCTGCCCCGACTGCCTTGCCCCTATTATTACCTGTCTGCCTTTTGGAAATGCCTTGTTATAATAAAAGTAAGAAAACCCAGCATTTGAGTCCGCCTCCTGTCTCTCAAAACATACGATCCATGACAGCTGTTGTGACAAGCAATGTGTCTTACTCAAAATCTTTGCACTTAGTTCTAAGTCATATTTACTGTAGGGCATCCTATGTATCTGTTGTAATTAATTTGATTATTTTAGTGTTTTTGGTTATTTAAATGACCATTTTGTACGAAATAGCATATAAATAACTTGATTTGCTTCACCTTACCTAAAGCCACAAGAAAATGATGTGATGACAGCCAAAGGCAACACAAGTATGGTCACCTTCACTTGCACAAAAAACATGACACAAGGTGTCAAGGTGATTACATTACAGTAAAGAGGGAAAGGCCAACAATACAGATGCACAACTTTTGATTTGCCTTCCTCATCAATTAGTTTGTATATGTTTGTCTGAAGATTTCAGTCTGCTACCATATAGACAGTAAGATCCCACTTATCAGCGAGCTTTTTCTTTCCTTTTTCACTCTTGTTTGCAAGAAGCACCAGATCTCCAATGTTCAAATACATGCCCTTGAATTTCTGATTATAATACTTGGCTTGCTTATTCTGTTTTTTTTTGTGTGTTTCTGAGCAATGTGTGCTGCTTTATGAAGGTAAGACATGAGTGATTTCACATAGCTGCTATGGTCAGCAATCACAGAGTCATGCAACACCTGCCCAAACATGACATCAACAGGTAGCTTTGGGATACGACCAAACATCAACTGAAATGGGGCGTAGCCCGTGGTCTCATGTACTGTGGCATTATATGCGAATGTCAGAGTCTGTTTCTGCTCCGGCCACTTATATTTCTCCTTGAGAGGCAAAGAGTGAAGCATACTGCCCAGTGTCTGATTAAAACGCTCAGTACCACCATTTCCCATGGGATGGTATGCTGTGGTGTGACTTCTCTATGCCTGCCAGCTTCAGAAGTTCTGCTATGAGAGTACTTTCAAAGATGGTTCCTTGATCTCTATGAATGTGTTAAGGGAAACCATAAACACAAAAACACGGTCCCACAACTTTTTTGCAATCTGTTTTGCTTTCTGGTTTACACATGGGAAGGCATGGGCCAACTTTGTAAAGTGATCTGTCACCACTAATACATCTACAGAGTGCTGCTTGCTGTCTTCAGCACTCCAAAAGTCCAAGCACACTAACTCCATAGGCTGACGTTCTGATGTTCTAAAGCGGTGCTCGTGCAGATGGCTCTGGTGTTTTGGCCAACATGCACCTCGGACAACACTTGACATACTCTTTATTGTCCTTTATGCTCCATCATAGGCTTGTGTTCACCAGTTATGGCTTTAGTCTTGAGACTAGAGGGAAGGACAAGTTGGAACCTCTTACGTTTGCTTAATGGATCCTTAGAGACACGATAAACTACTCCATCCTCTGTTCCTTCCAACTTAAATATGGTATCATTTTTGAAATCATTGGGTCTGACTCTTGATGTTGTCGGATCTCCTCAAGGGGAATCTCTGAGATTGTGTCATTTATAGACATTGCTGTGTTCTGAATGGACTGAATTGTCTGCATAGCCCTTAGCTCAGTTACTGTCTCCCACTGAGTACAGAGGTGCAAATGAGATCTAACTGTTACGTGATCGCTGGTCATGGGGCTAGAATGAGGTGACACTTGAAGACTGTTTACTTGTAATCGGAAAGAGTCTTGAACTCCATCTTCATTGACAACTTCAGCCTCAGTAAGTAAACTGGCGTATCGCTCCGTAATGAGCCTGCGACTGACTGTTCTTGGGAAGGGGTCCCGGCTCAAAGCATCAGCTACAGTATTCTTCCTTCCAGCAATATGCTTAAGATCGAAAGTGTAAGCAGAAAGCTTAGACACCCAACGCTGTTCACAAGGATCAAGTTTGGCCTTAGTCAGTATATAAGTGAGCGGGTTATTGTCGGTCCACACAGTGAATGTGTGGCCCTTTAACCAATGACTGAATTTCTTGCACACTTCAAGGCTAAAAACTCAAGTTTGTGTGCCGGGTATCTCTTCTGAGAATTACTTAAGGACTTGCTTTAAGGACAGGGCTTTCTCCTCACCTGCTGGTATCTGAGATAAAACAGCGCCAAGTCCATCCAGAGAAGCGTCAATTGAAAAAAATTAATGGGAGTGAAAAATCAGGATGTGTCAAAACCACACTATGCAATAAACTCACTTTCAGTTTAGAAAGGGCATAGTCACAGAGTCCAATCAATTGGCTTCAATTCAGCTTTCTGTATGTGTCCGCTTTAACCTCAGTTTTGACTTTTGTTCTCCTTTTTTGTCCAGCTGTCAAAGAAAAGAGGGGTTTGGCTATAAAAGACCAGTTTGGGATAAAGTGCTGGTAATAAAGAATCATGCCTAGAACAGACTTAATTCTCTGTACAGAGGGAGTGCACACATCTTCTTCTATGAGGTCAGCCTTTGACAGTTTGGCTATGGCTTAGACTTTAGAAGGATCGACAGAAACACTACATCAATGAAATGACCCAAGAACTTAACAGATTGGTACAAAGGTACAAATCCGGTACAAAGACCAGCAGGTCGTCTAAATAACACAGCAGACTGCTGAAATTCAAATCTCCAAAAATACTCATCATGACGCTGGGCTATTGCACAGCCCTTGAGGTAACCTACTGTACTCATGGAGTCCCACTGGAGTTGTAAATGCTGTGTAGTTCTTTTCTTCAGCCATAGGGATATTATAAAAACGTGATGTTAAATCCATAGTACTGAAGAGAGTGCTTCCACCCAAAGCAACCAGACAGTCAGATTGGTGGGGGAGTGGGTGTGCGTCCTTGATGGTCCTAGTGTTCATCCATCTGAAGTCTGTACAAATCCTCAAGCTACCATCTTTCTTCCATACTAGAACCAAAGGCGAAGCATATTCACTCACTGATTTCTGAATTATTCCTTGCTCCTCAATTTCTGAAAGAACTTAATGTAGTTTTTGATAGTGAGCAGGTGGTACTTGTCTGTATGGCAGTCGAATGGTCGATCATCTGTTAAGCGGATTCGATGGACAAAACCACTGACCTCCCCACAATCGAGAGCATGCTTGGAGAACACGTCATTATACCTTTCAAGCAACTGGACAAGCTTTGCTTTAATTGAATCATCAACAGAGCGGGAGTCAATATCGAGGTCACTAAGGCCCACAGACTTTAGACCTCTCCAGCAGCATGTATTTACCATGATGTCCAAAAATTCACAGACTAAAGACAACTCCGAACTACTATTAAACAGAATCTTCCAGTAATCATCACTGACTTTCATCCTGTGCATAAGGAATTTAATCACGTTGGTGCCAATGATCATGTCATCTCTTTGTCCAGGCACAACTAGGACAGGAACTATACATCTCTCGCCGTACACTTTCAATTCAACCTCATACATGCATTTAGGCTTAGTCGCCTTACCTCACTGAAAGTACATGCCATAGTTCCTGAATCCAGCATTCCTATCATCTGAAATTTGTCGTTGACACAAACAGGTGCATAAAACAATTCATTAAACAGTTCAAGAGTTTGCATATTCTGTGCAATCAATTTAACTTCAGCTGGAACCTGTTAACATGCACTTTCGTAAACGTTCTTAATATCTGTGCTTTCGAGGGTTTGTTCCACTCCACCCACACGTCCCCTCACCAGGTGTGGGTCGACTATTTTAAAGCTGGTGAACCCTGAGGTGGCTGTGCAAGTGGGTTGCTATTGCTGGGCTAGATATCTGTGCAATCCCTCCGTATGTGGCCAGGCTTGTAACAGGCAGGGCATAATCGGTGTCGTCGACAGTGCGCCAACGTTAAATGCTCATGTGAATGGCATACCTTACAACATGCTCTCACACGTGGTTGACTGGGTCGAGAATGTCTAAATTCTGCTTGACTGTTCTAGAAAAGAACACGGTCAAGTAAATTTAGGAGTGTCTTCATACAATTATCATCATTCGCTGGAAAAGACTGAATACTTGCATTAATTTTATCAGGTGGCATGACAGGGGAACCACGGGTCACCGCTTCACTCTCTGTAGGTGACTGTGTATTAACTGTAGCATTTCTCATAGTATTACACTTCGATTTAACTGTCTACTGTTCTTTCTGTTTAGTCTGATATCTATCGAGATGCCTCACTCGCTTTTCACTGTTCAGGAGCTTTCAAGTGGAAAATGGCAGACAGAGTTGGCTCTGGGCAATGCTTGACAAACATCATGGCTGCCTCTTGGCATGGATCATCCATCTGTTGCCCTAGTCTAATCAAAGCCTCCTCTGCAACATCCACAGCCTTATTCAAACGGACCCAATACTCAACTGGGCTCTCCCCCACCACAGGCACTGTACCGTAGAAATCAGCTAGAGGCATGTAGGAATATCTGACCTCGCTGAAATGTTGTTTGAGAATATCGAATATCACCTTGGGGTTCTCAGACTGTCTTAGAGAAGTATTACTGCGAAGGGTAATTCTAACGATATCTTTGGCTTTACCCATCAGCCTTGAAAGGATTTCATTATGATGCTCCCACACTGGTATGCCTCTTTTCCGCAGGTAAGTGTCCATTAAATCCTCCCACTCATGCACGCTGAACTTATTTGTTCCATCTCCTCGGAAAACAGGGGGCTCTTTTGCTTCAGACTGCATGACAAGTTTAACTTTAAAATTCATGGCAAGTTTAAGCGACGGGGCCTCCAAGGATAACTGACCTGCACCTAAACTCGTCTGTGCATTGCTGGTTTCCCTTCGTCCACCTGCTACCCCATTTTGAGCAGAAATTATACTCTGTCCTAGTTCCTGAGCAATATGTGTGATGAGATTATACCATGCTGCATCAGTTTATTCTGGGCTGATTGATAATGGATTACCCCTTAACTGGCTAGGTGTTTGCTCAGTTACTCATGTGAAACAAAACTCAGGTGATGTTCATTCTACATTACTCCTCCCTGCAACAGGTGTAAATGAACAATCACAGAACAGTCTCCCTCTGCCCAAACCTGAATCTGACATGCCTCCATCTGCATTAAAACTATCCACCTTGAAACCATGTGCGAAATATTCTATTTAGTCATTGAACTATATCCAGCATTGGCTCTATGTTTAAATGCTCTGTATAGAACTAAATCCTTTCCAAATTTCCTGTATGCTCAAGAACGGGTTAAATCTGTGTTCAGTGGCATTCTCTTGATCACAGGCTCCAGTCCTGAGCTTCTAAACACCCAGTGAAGAGACCAGCAACAAAGAGCATGGGTGAGATTGATGCAGGTGGGGGCTGACTGGGGGGGAAGCAGAATTTAGGAGATGACAGGCTTTCTCTGTTTAACATGCTAAGCATGTCTGCCATGCTTGCTTCTGACGGTCTTATGTATACATGCCTTCATTTGCCTGACTATCTTGATTTTAGCATTCATTCTGAGTGTGAGAAAAACAACCACATAGGTCAGTTTGAATCGATGTAATAAATCAATATATAACATGTACACATGTACAACAGGGTATAGTACAGCAGAGAGATGCATGATGCAAACTGTATTTGTAGAATTATTGACAGTACAGAAATAAAACTAAACAAATATTACAAAATATGAAGCCAAATATTTGTTTGAGACCAAAGCATTTATTTTTCTAAAGCAATACTGTGAAAAAGGAAAAACAGTGGATAAATGTATTTTAATTGAAGAATGTAGTCTGTGAGTGTGTGAGGGGATGTGAATGTAAGAGCAGTACCTCAATAGCACTATAATTGGATGACTGGTCATTGGATCATTTTAACTGCTCCACAAATTGTCCTGAATAGGTCATAAGAATGGACCAATTACAAAATAAACTCATCTACACAGACATCACCACTTTTAGTCTCATCTGAATCAAAATGAAGAAAAAAACGTTTGCGTGTCAGTTTTTAGCAAGCACTCAGCTAATGATGGTGGGTAAATAATGACAGAATTTTCCATTTAAAGCAAATGATCTGTAGTGACAACCAAAGTGCACACTTTTGATTTCTGGAATGAGCAGTGCTGATCCTCGGATCAGTGCTGCGACATTTTTGATGTTGTGGTTTTTTGTGTGTCGATGTTTCTCGAGTCCAGCCTAGTCTTGTCCTGCCGTGTTCCATGTCCTCCCTGTCTGAGTTTGGTTGCCCTTTTTTTCCGAGAGATAATTCCCCGTGGTTTGTTTCTTGTTTTGTTAAGTTTTATTTTTTTCTGGGCATTCCTGTTTTGTATTCTAGTCCCATTTGTTTTTTGTAAGTTTTTAGTTTAAATAAATACGCATTCCTGTCAGCTCCTCCTCCTGTGTTTCGTTCTTGGGTTCCACCCACTATCTCCAGTGGCGTGGCGTCAGCGCGTCCGCTAGCCACGCCAGAGACTCGGGTGTGAGACCCGTGCCTGACATAATCAAGCAAATCCTTCCACAAAATAGGACACCAAAACAAAGCTATGTCAACATTATCTAATTGTTAAACAATCACATTTTAGACATAGAAATATAGAATATAAGCTACAGACTAAACAATCTATATCATTCATGCCTTGCTTTCATAGTTGTGGCTAACAGAATCTGGTTAACGTCACAAAGTTTAAGTCGTGTGTATATATGTCATATTGTAGCTGTCGGATGAAAACCGCATAACTCAGTTTTTGGGCTTTGTTGTTTTTTATCATTAATTGATATTATAGGTCAGTTCCCACATGGCAGTGTACATTTTAGAAACAATTAACCACTACAGAATGTTTAAAATAGCTTGGGACTGTCTGAGACTGTCTCTTCTGCATGGGAGCTGTGCAGCATTACTTCTCATTCTGCAATGGCGACTCAGATTGGTTTAGATCCATATGCAGTTTTATTAACAGAAATCATGGCCAAACAGGCAAGGTAAAAAAAACATAGCAAACAGGTATGGGAAATAGAGTCCTAATATTCGGGGACCTGGGGTTAAACTTTTTGCAGGGAAGGCGGACACGGGACCTCCTGGATGACAGCCAGACCCATTGACCAGAAGCATAAGGAGGATTTTGTGTTCAACGCTGGTTAGCTTGAGCCGTTGTTCTCCTGACAGCCCTCTGGAGGTGCACATTTGCCAAGCTGCACATCTCCTCACTTCTTTGGATCCAGGAGTTGATAGCAGGCAGCTCAGAGGGTTCCCCGGAACAGGGGAAAAAAGGAGGCTGGTATCCCAGGACACATTGAAAGGGAGTGGGGTTTTGAGCTCTTGAAAGTTCTGAGTGGCAGTATCATTCCAGGTCAGGCGAGTTGCTCCCTTCTTCACCATATTTGTTAGTGGAGCTACCACAGAAATGAAACCCCTGATGAAACGTCTGTAGAACTTAGCAAAACCTCTGCAATTTTTTAAGGGATTTGGGTTGAGACAAAGATAGCATAGCACTAACCTTCTTAGCATCCAAGGCAACCCCACTCTGGATGATGTAACCCATGAAGGAGATGCTGGATTTTGCATTTTTGAAATTTGCATTTCACCAGCTTAGCGTAGAGTTGAAAATTGATAAGACATTCTAGCACAGGTCTGACATGTTGTATATGTTCAGACAGATTGCTTGAATAGATCAGGATATCGTCAATGTAAACAATCACAGTTTGTCTATAGCTTGTGTTTCCACATACAAGTCATTCACAGAAATACAGACAGGTACTTTTAAATTTGAGGAAGTACTTGATTTGGCACTCACCAGTGTCTTAGAGGATGGTCTTTGTTTGGGACAATGAGTGATCCTGGTTGACCACAGTAAAGGCACAGTTGGTTTTTGTTGCGTCTCTCTTTTTCTGCAGGAGTCAGACGGATACAAGAAAGCGACATGGACTCAACAGGGAATTCACAGGTGGGTTGTGGAACAGGCATGGGACTCATATATTGCGGAGACCTGGTCTTAAGGAGGTTTTCCAAAAGCATGGAGAGAACAATAAATTGATCCAGAGTCTTCCCTTCATCATGACAGGTGAGTTCAGCTTGTAAGTTAGTGTTCAGGGGCTCCTCATTCCAACCCAACTGGACAGCCAGTGTGTGGAAGGTTAGTACATATTCGGCTGCAGATGTCTCTCCCTGTCGAAGTTGTAGTAACTGCTCCTCAGCATCACTCCCAACAGAGGAATGTTGGAATACTACTGGGAAGCATTCTAGGAAGACAGCAATAGTGGGAAAAACGGGGTAGTTAATATTCCAGACCGCAGTCGCTCAGTCCAGGGCCTTACCTGTCAGAAGTGAACACACAAAGGCAATACGGCTTTGCTCCATTGGATATAGCATGGGTTGTTGTTCCACGAACAATGGACATTGCATCAGGAACCCTCTGCACTTCCCGGGTGAGCCATCATACTTGTCAGAAAACCTGTGACCTGTGGCGCCTGAGGGAATAGGAGAAGGAAGCGGTGAGGTGAAAGGTGGGTTTACATTACCTCCAGACAGACGTAGGTTTTGAAGGATCGCTAGCTCCTCCGTGATGGTGTTCCAGCTGCCTCAAGTTTCATAGCCTGATGGTTCAGTTCCGTGCTGAACTGAAACAAAACTGCTGGATCTTTAGGTGGCAAAGTCTTCTGTAACAACGACTTAGATTGGTTTAGATCCATATATATATCTCCATATTCTGTTTTATTAACAGAAATTGTGGTAAAACAGGCAAGGTCAAAATAACACAGCGAACAGCGAACACAGCGAATATGAGGGGCAAGGCAAAAATTTAAACAGTACCAGAAATGGGTCAGGGGGACGCTTCCCACGGGAAGCCACGGGGACAAGATTAAAAGTCAATTAAACATCCTCGTCAAGCAATATGCCATCTAAGGTAAATATCTCAGACCTTAAAACACTGCTTATTTATGATTCATGTGTATCAGTTATATGCCAAACAGTTTTAAAAAAAGTTTTAAAAAACGTTTATGTGCACAATAATTTCCGCCTAGTCATTTTATCACTTTATTTTGGTATTGCATTCATAAATGTCTCTTAAATGTATAATATGTTTAGGAAGATGTATGTAACAATCATTATTTCTGATTAGCTCTTAAAGCCTTGTCCCTTGTCAAAACCCTCAACGCGGCCGCAAACTTTGATAGATGTGACTTCTGTGTCTGTGCCATTCTTATCAATGAGAGCATAAACTTTTATCTCCCTTTTTCTAAATATTAAACAGTGCATCTCCAATTAAACATGCTAACACAACATATGTGGTTTCAGTGATTTGTAAAGTGTTGCAAAGTTAACTTAAGTCAACATAGGTTGCAAATTAAACTAAAACTGTTACCAAACACATACAAATTGTTAACTGCTATAAACTGTAAACCAACATCTAGCTTGAGACCTTTTTCTCTGCCAGTCACTTGAGCCATAATTGTCATGTGACTAATTACTCTGAAGCTCCAAAAAACAACTGTCAAAATATGCTGATTGGCAACCCCCTAATGTGTACAGACCCAAATTCTTTGGGTATCTTGCAGTGACAGCACACTTGAAAAATATTTAGTCTGCAAAACAGTATTTTAAGCAACATCCAAAACAAAAGTTACAGACACTAGAAAAAAGCTGCTATACTGTAACAATGATTATAGAGACAATGTAGATCAGTAGAGTGTTAGAATTTTATAGGGTCCTTAAACCTTTTACAGAACAGTGGTAGAATTGATTCTTTTACAACAACATATAATTTATCTAGAAATTTGCAACATCCCCTTATTCAAAATGGTCAAACAACTGTGATGAACAGACCTTGGGGGCACCTTATGTTACCTTTTGCTGAAGGGCCTGGAAACAAACTTTCATTACAAATCTCATTGATTTCATTTATTATCATTTTTTGATTTAAGGATTCTTATGGTTGATCTATTATTGGCTGTTCCGAGTAAAAGGTCTGTTTGCTTTAAAGGTGACCTAGAGTGGTTGAGCGGAGTATAGATTATTGTTCTGTGATGTGACAGAGAGAATAGCACTTTGGTTAAGTCTGTAATACCCCAGAAACTGTCTAAAAACCTCTTTAAAAAATGATTTTATGGCGGGGCTAGCAAATGAGTGAATTTGAGCGTTCTGCACAAATTCTGCGCCGCTGGAGGGGCTCTGACAACCTAATAATGATATGTGGAGCGATTCACGCTGATTGGCTGCCTTCACTGCCACACGAAAGAATAATTATGTGACGTTGTCTCCTGGCTTCTAAACATATGCGGAACCATTAGGTGCGTTCAACTTCATGCAGCGCTGCGCAGACCGATCGGCGGCTGACTTGAAGCAGCACATGCTGGTTAGAAATTGTGTCCAACTTGACACGGCATGTGACTGTCACGTGTGAGATCAAAGCACCGTGAGAGCATCTCAAGATCAGCCAGCGGACTCAGCCAGCGCAGCTTGTTCAGAGCGACTGCAGGAGCTGATGACGACAGCTGCTTCACAATTGGCCAAATTCAACACATGACAACAATGACGTGTTTCTGGTTTATTTTGACAGCTTCGGTCCCACTGATACTCACATGCGGACTTTCCACATAAAACAATTAACGTTTCATGTCATCTTCATCTCCTAAATCATGTTTAATAAAAGATTAATAAACAATTATTTTTTACTGTAATCACTTTATTGTTATTTGTTTATTTAGGCTTTGTGCAAAGGTTAATTTTGGTCTTTTCATTCAGACCCTTTACTATATTCCGCTGCATAACCTAGATAATTATTTTTAATGGAATAACTCAAATGTCAGTCCAACATCATTACACACTTTAAATGTAATGTGATCATCATGCATCCTGATTGATACTAATTGTGTAGTTGCTGGGTTCATCCTTCTTCACCTGCATGTGATTACTGTGATTAATGAAAAAAAATGTAACGTCCTAAACCTTTTATCTGTAATGAAAATCACATTCAACAATTACAGTTATTGTATATTGCAGTAGTAAAAACACATATCAATAATTATACTACACAAGTCATGTATGTTCAATATGTTCTTCGTTTATTTAACATTCTGTTAAAACCACAGAGGTTGTGTGTTTGATCCCAGGGGAAGGCAAGTCCTGATAAGAAAGAAATGAATACATTGAATTCACTGTAAGTAGCTTTGGAGAAAAGTGTCTGGTAAATGTTTGTTTACTTCTTTCTGTCATGATCTTATAAGCATGGTACTATTTTCCCTAGACTAGTATAGAGTAAGAGTAAGTAAACAAGTGCAGTTGTCCCACCCCACCCTTTTTTTAAATAGAGACAGTAGAGAGAGGTATAGACGAAAAGAAAAAAAGAGAGAGTAGTGGTAGTTAGTAGTAGTTGCATTTAGTGGCATTTAATTGGGGAGGTATTGTCTAAAAAGGTGAGTTTTTAGTCTTTTCTTGAAGATGGATAGTGAATCAGCTGTTTTGATAGAGACTGGAAGGTCATTCCACCAGGAGGGAACAATCCAGGAGAAGGTTCGAGTCAGCGATTTCTTGCCTCTGTGGTGTGGCACCACGAGGCGTTGCTCACTAGCTAAACGCAGACTTCTGGAGGGCACATAGGTCTGTACCAATGAGTTTAGGTAACTTGGTGCAGACCCAGTGATTGTTCTGTAGGCTACCATCAGCGCCTTGAACTTGATTCGAGCAGCCAATGGTAGCCAGTGCAGTCTGGTGAGAAGAGGGGTGACGTGCTCTCTTTGGCTCGTTGAAGACTACCCTCGCAGCT